>BGPR01000357.1:415256-456023 GCA_013235015.1 Araneus ventricosus
GACCTTGAACTTTGACATTTTCTACAGGGGAGGGAAAATTTTTTTAGGATCTCAAACTTGAACAGTATTCATTTCCCAAGACATACTTTAACATAAAAAAAAATCGAGCCAAACAAAACATACAACTATCAAAATTTCACTTTTTTGTCTGATTTTCAAAATAATGGCTCTTAATAGCCTTAACACTAATAAAATTTCCTCTTCACTTTACGAACCTCTGATTAATGGATTTAAGATGTAAGTAAAGGATTGCTTATCAGAGAGATGTCGACACGAAGTATAATCTTCGCAGCAGGGTCATTCAAATTGATAATATCTGATATTTTACCTCGAAAATGCATCTTTTAGACATTTTTCACTGGGTTTTCATATTTTACTTATTTCTTTCACTATTTCTCTCTGCTTTCTCTCGTTATTGCTTTTCCATTTAATCCTCATCGTTCCCAACACACTACACTCCCCCGGCAACAGACAAAGTTAAGCACGAAACTTGTAACTGATACCCTGTTCACATCCCTTCAACGCCAGTCTGTACTGTGACCCTCCGCAAACACTGCCTTGTCAACATCTGTCCTTCTGGTACGTAAAATATTTATTCTTACTTTTCTCTAATGTTGTCATATCGTACTTTTGTTTTAATTATTCAAAACTCCTCTCGCTGTTTGTGGTTTGGCATTAGGGATGAAAATCGGTGTTTTGGGCCTTATGATGTAAATGATTGCAAGAAAATGTCAAACTTTTTATATTTTAGCAATTCACAATAACTTCATCCCCTGAAGAAACATTATTCTGCTTTAATTGCGTTTTTCATTTTATACTCTTTCATTTTACGATTTGTACTCCATCTACCACAGCAATTTTGGAATTGCAGCTTTTAGAGCATTCATTGCGTATGTGATATATTTATATATATTTTTCCATCTGCTACTATTCGCATTTTATGTTTATTCAGATAAACTTTCAATTCTATTTTCAGATCTTTTCGAATTTGATATTTGATATGAAAGTTTATTTTATTATATTTTATTGTTTTTCTATTTTGTTTTGCTTCTTATATTAATTTCAGCATTGATTGATTTTCATGGCATTGATATATATATATAAACTTATTTATCATCATACCAAGTAAATTGTAAGAAATCTTGGTCTCTTTAGTTCAGAGATATTTGCAGGAAAGCTCTTTGTCTTATTATGAAAAATAAAAAGTTAATTGAAAATGGTTTTTAAAGTAAATAATTTGAATGAGATTTCTTGCAATCCAAATGATCTTTCTGATAATTTTTTGTTGCATATGTTCATGAATCTGAAAAAGTGTTTTCAAAATTTCTGTGATCCCAATATTATTCTGTACGAGCCTATTTGGGAGCATGGTTTATAGTTTATTAAACCATGACTTGGAAAAAACACAGTTGGCTTCAAGTAACAGAATTTCTCAAAGAATATCAATAATTATATTCCCATCTAAAAGCATCACAATGCACCTTTAGACAGATGTAATAGAATATATATATATATATTTAACATTAAAAAAGAATGCTTTCTGAGGCACACTATATGATTCATCATTGGTTACATATAACTGCTTTGATTTTGGATGGGTTTTATTTTTTAAGAAAGTTTTAATAATACTAATAAGTAACAAACATTTGATTATACTTATTTATATATTAATTATACCATGACATATTTTCTTGTTAATTGAAATTTTATTGTTTAGCCACAGCTGTTTGAATCTTTATAAATGTAGTAAGGAATGCAGGATTAGGAACTGAAAAAAAAAATCAAGTTTAAATTTTCTATTAAAATTAATTAGTTAAAATACTTATATATTTGAAGTTAAAAATACTATACATTTTTATTAATTAAATATTAAACTACACAAAGTTTATAAAAAAACAAAAAAATTTAAGTGGTATTTTTATATGCCTCACTATGCAGTGAAGGACAAGTTACAGAACCCTTGTGATTACTTTACACGAGCCACTACTGTGTTCAAAAATCGTTGTTAAAACCTCAATTCTTATTTTTGCTGCTGTTGAAGCTCAACGTTGTGTCGTCTCAAGAGTCAAAATTAAAGTATCAGGATAGATGCTTTATCCATGCATTTGCCATCAAAAGGATATGAATTAACTTTTAGTTATCTAATATAAAAGTAAATGCTGATAATAAAAAAAATCACAAAGCCACAGTGAAACAGTGGCTTAAATACTTTTTTTAGATTGCTATTTTTGAAAAGATTATTAAAATTACAAGGCAGTGAAAATGAAATTATCTATTATTCTTGAAAATTCTAAACTAGCACAGTTTTCATCTTGAATGAGGAACAGTTTAAACAAAACATTTCGAAGATGGAATTATTGTGTTCTGTCTATTATATTCTGAAAATCTCTTAGCCATTTCTTACTATTAAAGAAGCTGAATTGCTAATTGATTTCTCTTAACAGCAGAAACATTTGCTTATTTAACAATTGATATTCCAATAATCATCACCAAAATCAGTTTTAATCTTCTTAAAGTAAACACTATTATACTTGACTGTCAACTTTCTTTTCTCCTTAGCAAAAAGTATATTCTGCTATGTAATCACTAATAAAGCGGTGTAGTTTTGTACGTAAGTAGTAATATAAAAAGAAACTTAGCAGAAACTAGGCCTCTATATGGATATCAAACATCATACAGGAAGGTATCAAAATGTCTCATGTATTTTTGTGTGATATTTTTCATTGGAGTAATTTTGTTCATTCTTCAAAAAGTTTTATGATTTAGTGAATTGAACAGTAGAATGAAAATTTGGTAATCTTATGTTTATGTCTATATATGATATGAGTATTAATATGATACATTTTTATTTTTATAGTGTTCATGATAAAGAGATCAATAGCATTTTTTCTTTTATAGTTTCTCTTTGCAATCTCTTATTATTGATCAGCTTTTGTGAAGTATCATTGGATTTGTATCAGGGTTGCGGTGATTTAAATCAGTTGATTAAAATCACTGATTTAAATCGCGATTTAAATCAACTGTTTTTTTAAAAAAAATCACTGATTTAAATCACTTTATTTTAAATATCAAGTTAATCTGCTTTAATGAAATAAAATTGTTCATGTATCTTTAAATAGTGATTTTAAAATATATTTAAATATGTATTTAAAGAAAGACTATATAGAACATAAAAAAAATATTTCATTGAATTAATGTAACTAGAGTATTTTCTATATCTTTATTTTTGACAACGCAAGCAAATTAGATTTTAACCCTTTGCGGCGCAAGACAATAATTTTTTTGAAATATGATGAGAAAACATCATGAATGGGTTTAGTTTATTGTCTAGACATAGAATCTACAAAAAAAAGTATTTTAAAAAACTTGCTTCATTCCGGGAGGGGGGCTCATGAGAACCCCCTTAGATACAGCCACCGTGATACACTCGAAAATTATTGTTGAATCTTACAGAAAATTATAAATTAAAACTTCAAGAATATTGGAGAAAAATTTTCGAGTTACTTTGCTAAAATTGTTAAACATCCAGATCTAAAAAACTTATCTCCGAGTCAAGGAATTTTCCCGAACTTTATCTCTACAGGGTTCGTACTCCTCCTGAAAAACTCCTGAATTTTGCTTTTTTTTCTAAGGGCCCTGAAAACTCCTGAAAATTGTGTTTTTTATAATGATATTTCATTTTATCTCCTGAAAAATTACAATCGAAGAGGTAAAGATAAAATTATGATAAAACATAAAAATATGACGTTTCTATTTTTCCTTATTCATAGAAAGTTGCTGGAATTCGGAATTCTTACTTCTGACCTTACTTAGCGCCGAAAGAGTCTACTACGCATGTTCCGAGTCACCGCAATCGAGAAAGATGGGAGAATTGATATTTAGTATACTTTTTTGCCAATTTTATAAAACATTTCCACACTATACCCCCTTCTCCCCTACAGTTGATTTTTTTTTTTCATGTTATCTCTTGAATTTTCTGTACTGTACTCCTGAAAAAATCCTTAGAAACTCCTGAATTTTACTATCATATATACAGTATGAACCCTGCTCTAATAATTCCTATTCTGAAACAAAATTTCATAAGACTGCCATATACATTCTAAAAGGAGTACTATTAGCCCTATCCTAAACCTTTTATTTTCATGTATTTATATCAGGATCATGTTCACAAAGAAAGAACATAGTAAAATGCAGTGAGTTTCATTTTAATATTGGAGAAAACTAAATAGTGTTGGGGACAACAAAGTTTTTATATTGCAATAATGTTCAAATGTAAGATAATTAAGTTATGCATATAAATGCTCCAAAAGATATACAAACATTTACATAGTGCATTTTAAACTATGATCTATACTTATAAAAGACAATGTTTGTGAGCTTGTGCGCAATGTCCAGATGAATCTATCGCACTTACAGTCATGAAATTTGGCACACAGGTAGTCCTGATGGTGAGTCAATGCACCTTGAAGCCTGAATTTAAAAATTTTATCTAGAAATTTTTTATTTAATGTTTTGGGTCAAACAGATTAGGAGTTGACATAGCTTCAAAACTTGTGTTTGTAATGAAACAAATGAACAGCTAAGTGTAAAATTCCATAATATTTTAACATACAATAATATATCTATAGTCAAGAAATTACAATTTTTATTATATTGTTCTTTTTTCCTTAATAAATTTATCTTATATTTCAAAAGTATATTATTGTTATATTTTAGTTCAAAAATATTTTTTAAATAGTTGTTACATTTTTGAATTAAATTTTAATTTGTTTTTTTAAAAATAAAGTGCAGCTTAATGACTGGTATGTTGTTATATATATATAATTCTATGACTGTAATGCTCATTGTCTAATATACAAATGTTAAATAATAAAATATATATATATAGTTTTAAAAAAATCATTAAAATCAAAAAAATCTTGATTTAAATCAAAAAAATCCGATTTAAATCAAATAAATCGATTTTTTTGAAAAAAATCAAAAAAATCGACAACCCTGATTTGTATTCACACTAAAAATTCACTTGTTTAACTTTTACTTCCCTTAAATTTAATCTGTGTCATTTATTTACAGATTTATAACCGTTTCTTTTGGTTATATAATTCTTTGTCTTTTTACTGTTTTGTTGTGCATTATTACCCAATATTAGTCATAGCATAGCTATATTATGTCTCTGACCTTTTTAGGTTGTTATGTTTCTGAATGTCATTTAATTCATCTTAATTAAATTATTGTTGTTTTCCTTAAAAAGTATATTGCTGTTATGAAATAAATAGATATTATCAAACTACTCTGATTAATGAATTTTGTATAGAATTTAAAATATCTTAATGATATTAATTTTCAAAAAATGGCTGTAAAAGGAAATATTGTATTTCTGTGTTTTCTTTTATTTATAAAGGCATAATTTTGTCTGTTTCGTTTAAATAAAATGTGTTTTGTTGAAATGTCAAAGGGAATTTTTACAAATGCCATATAACACACTAATTAATATATAGTTTGAAAAATTAAACTTTGTGCTGCTTTTTTTTATTTTTATTATTTCTTCTAATCCAGTAAATCAGTTGAACTCTATCCTGTTATTTGTTTAAAAGAAATAATGTATGTAAAAAAAAATTCTTATGCCATTCTCACAGTTATATCCTCTTTCAATTAGACATTTTTATAATGCATTATTTTTAATTGTTTTATGGGTAAAATAATGATTGTTTTAAATACTAGATTCAGTTTTATTTAGTTCTTTTATAGATGAAGTTTAATAATTAACGTTTTAATACTTGTTTTTAATTTTTTGTAACACTGTTGTAAAATGTTGCATATAATAAAGGTTGGAGGAATTAAAATTATTTTTTTTTATCAAAAGAGATTAAATTCTTTAACTTGATATTAAAATGTTATGAAAATATTGTTACTTAAAACATTCACTTAAACTTACAAGTTTGATTAGTGCAACCACTTATGAAATTTGTGATACTGAGAGTTATATTTAAGTCACTTGTTATTAGCAGTTGACTTAAAAAACAAAATTCATCTTTGCATTTAAACCTCCTAGATGTCATTAAACAGTGACAAGCCAAACATTTATAAGATGTCTAGAAACTCGGAGTAGGGGTGATAAAGAACAAAATTTAAAAATTTAGTTAGCTAGCTAGCTTCCTGGGGTTTTCCTTTTTTGTAGCTAAATTCAGTTAGCTAGCTTTCCGGGTCACTATTGTTTTTTTTATATATAATTCCTAGTCTTAAGCAGATAAAAATGAAAATTTAATTTTTTTTGCAAAAAAGGGGTGAGGGGCAACTGCCACACTAAGTCACTGCCTCTGTTGTTAAAATTTTTATGTAAATCCAAATAGAATATGTCATCTAATTATGAGATAGAAAAAGATTAGTCTGTTAAAGACTTCATACTTGTTAGAAACCAAATTTCAATTATGTATGTATTTTAGATGATAATTTCTCTGATGATGAAGAGAACAGAATTTCAAATCCTCTGGATTTTATTTGTATTTTGCAATCTCTTTAACCAAGACATAAAAAAAGAAAGATGCATCTGGCAGCAAGAGCATAACGTGAAAGTGGAGATTCCCGCATAGATGGAATGCCTTCTCGTTGAGGCCAGTTTGCTGATTCAGCATTCTAAAGGGGCTCACAATAATTTTGAACTAGGCAAGTGTTCTCATATAGTCAAAACAAGTAAATAAATTCAAGAAGGCTTAATTTTAGCACTAGACAGGTGAAGGTGAAAAGGATTTGTCACATTTAATGTGGGTGAGAAAAAAAATTGACGAAACCTTTTGCTGTACTCGGATAGTTCATTCTTGAATAGCATTTGAATTAATCTTTCTATTTAGTCTCAATTTTGACGAGAAACTAGCCTAAACAAATCTTGCTGACTTGAGTATTTTGCTCACACTAGCATAACACTAACTATGTCCAGAACCTTTCCGTGCATTTTGTAGCCTAAGTAATTTTGCTTCTTTTCACATTGCCCTCCTTAGGAGGGATTTTTATTATCATGTTTCTCTTACACCTAAATAAAATAGTTTGTTTTATATATGAAATTGCTGCTTGGAATCTACTTTTATCTTGCATTAATTATACAAGGTATCAACAAAGTCTCTTTAGGATTTCCAGATTTTCTTAAGAAAACAAATTAATTGACAAATCTGTGACACTTATTACAAAATGAGGTGCCAATTTTGATTTTTTTTTTTTTTCATTTAATATTTCTGTGTATGACACAATCAGTCACATGAAGCACATAAGTATAGCACTCAATTTCTTGCCATATTCTCAGTAGCATAGTGTTCTATGATCATAAACGATAAATGAAATAAAATCTTTACTTGATGTTTTATTTTAAGTCATTAATGTCATGTATTTTTGTCCAGTACATCACATCTTTAACATAATCTAACAGAAAGATACGTATCCCACAATAAATATTGTGTTTTTCCTTGTGAAATAGCCATTTTTTAGGGGTTTTTTCCCAAAAAAACAGCCTCTATTTCATCAACAATGTACCTGAAATACACAAATGCAGTGTGATCACAAACTTTAATAATGATTGAGTACAAGAGACAAATTTGATTAACATCTCTCATCAACTGCCTTTTTAATAATTTTTGAAATCGTGAAGAGACATATAATCTGTATATGAATCTTTTTTATTTTGTAAACTTATTTTATCATTTGTAGCTCATGTACAGACATACTTCAGTAATATTGATTATTTCTTTAATTTCAGGTCCTCAATTTCTTATATGAAAAAGGTTATACTCCTCAAGAAGTTCGGTTATTTCCCAGAGTCTTTTGTTCTAGTGTGCAGACGCTTAGTAAAAGGTTTGAAGAGTTTCGTAAGCTAAAAACTACACTGCCTACCATGTCACAACTGTGTATCTCTTCAAAAAATTTTGAAAATACTCGAACAAAGAAAAGTTCTTCAGAGAAGAAGGAAACTGAACTGTGAAAAAAAGCAACTAATTTTTATAAAAACCGAACATCTTTTGAATTTTGCAAGTAATTAGTAAATGTGTAATGGGAAGTAATTATTTTACTATTTAATCTAATCTTTTGCTTGAATATGCCTGTATTTCATTTGAAAAATGTTAATAAAAAAGACATAGCATTTAAAACTTGTAATAAGATTGTCTCTTTCAATATTAAATTGAATCATATTTGTGTCATCAATTTCTTCATCTATTAGTTTTAAAATAAATTCATTTATGTAATGATGACAGCATTTGTTATGTGGCTGAAATGGGTTTGAGAAAAGGAAGTTATCCACAGACTGCAGTTTTAGAAGTACTGACTTTCACATAAATTCTGGTGTTGTTATATTACTTGAAAATTACTATTAATTTTGTTTTGATACTTCATTTGATTTTTTTTTATTGATTGGTGTGTCGTTTTCTTTAGATCTTATTATTCTAAATGAGCATATAACTGTGAAATGGACAATTCACAATTCTGCTTATTGAGACTTTCATTGCACTGATGCAGACTTGCAGTTACTGAAGTATTTGTTATAGTTTGTTCCTATAACAATAAGTCAATGAGTATTTTAATATATATGTCCTTCAATACTATACTTTGTTTTGCTTGTTTAAGATTACTGTAGTATGGTGCTTGTAACACATTTTTATTCAGAAGTTATAGTTAAGTGTATCGTTAAATTCTGGTTATATTCCCCTTGACTGTCTTATGTATTTCTCATAATATATATTTCTCACATAAGAAAGTCACGATGTGTGGTCAAAAGTGATTGTGCCTATGTTTTATGCAACCAAACATACTTGATTGCCTTCCAACAATTTAAATATTGGGTACTCTAAAAGTATGCAAAAAGTTTTTCAACTTACTGTTTGGCATTGTTACTTTTTGATTTTATAACTTTCTTTTAATTGCTTTAGATTCTATTATACGAAGAAAATGATTTCTAGACAGTTTTTCAAAGAAATGTGTATTCTATAACATCAGTTTTAATCACATGTTCTTTTTCTCTAATTTCCACATTCTTTTGAAAACTTATTTTTAATTATAGCCAAAAAAAAAAAACTTGCTGGCAAATAAATATATTAAATATTTTCAAAAGGCAATGGGAAAACATGCCAGTAAGAAAAAACAATATCTAAAAAAATATATTTTCCCTGGATGGGAGTGACTTGGTGCTTTCTTGTTTATCTCCATAATATAGTAATGAAAATCGAATATGGATTTTAGAAAAATGTCCCTCTCATTTTTGGATTTAGTGAAATATTTTATAGACATCTACAATTTTTGTGTATTGTGCTGAATTTCATCCAACTCATCATGATATTTAGTTATGTTCACATACAATACGCATGAACAAGTAGACAGATATAGTATACACAGACTTAATTTTTTTTTATTGGACTGAATGAGATGTAAAACACTAATGTTCATCAAAATCTCAAGATCAACTTTTTTTTTGGTAATAACAGTACTTATTTTGTGCATATTTTCGCATCTGAGAAAGTGAAAATCCCCAAAATTCAATGGATACTTATTTTGCCTAGCTCCACATTTGGCCATGATAAATTTTTATCACTTCTAAGCTTTAATCAGTATTTAAACTGTAGTGGTTTTATTATCTGAATTCCATCAGCTATTTGAATTTTTATTCAAAAATTTCTTATTTCTACCTCTTTTAAAAGAAAATACTTGTGTATGAAAACAGTTATCATAACATATTTTTAAATGTTTCAAGTTCTGTCACTAAGAGAATTAGTTTGCAATTTTCTTGTGATTACTAGAATTAATGCATTAATTTTTATACAAGTTTGTTTTAACCGTTTCAGTACCAGGAATTTAAATCGTAAAAGCAAAAATTCAGTTTAAATACAAATAAAAATTAATAACATTATATTCTTATTACCTGATACATTTTGATTTCTTTCAAATAATTTGTATTTTGAATTCAGTTATCATTGGAAAAGATCAAATTAGAATGAAAACTAATTTAAAGCCATTCTACTTACCATTTTTATGAATCACAAGCAAAATTTGTAGATTACGAAATTAAAATGCGATGTGAAAATTTGTTGCATTTCAGCAATAAACGGAAATTGTGCGTTTAGTATTAATATTTTAAAGTTATATTCAAAAATAATGTATAAGTTGAAAAAGTTACGTATTGAAATTGAAAGAATCTTAATCGAAAAATTGGATGCAAGTTGATGACACGTGGCGCCATCTAATAGCGAATACTGTTGTCAATTAGATCCCCAAATTAATAAAAATCACGGCTAGTGATATATTTCTATAATTCCAGTCATTTAAAGGGGAGGGGGAGCATTTTATAGAAATCTTAATTTTTCCCCTTTGACAATCGTAGTTTTTCAATGATTAAAAATTTTAGTTAAATATAATGAACAGAAAAAAAATTATATTGAGAACAAAGATTTTTATATAAAAATTTATAATAAAAATAATATATTAGAAAAAAAATTATATTAGCTGGTACTTATTTCAGGACGATGCATAGAGCAACATGAATTTTGGTAGATACTTAGTTCAAGATGTTGCTCATCATCTTGATAATTCCGTACACTGCGAAATCACGGATCAAGTAGAGAAGTAAAAGTCAAAAGCATCGCAATGAAATTTGTTTCAGTCTGTTATTCACCTATTAACCATTTAAAATATAATGACGGAGTTTCCGTTTTGAAAATATTTTAAATAAATACATAAAACATTTTAATTCTCATTAATGATGATGATTAAAATGTCAAATTAAATGAGTATGATGTCTTGTGAAAACAGATTTTTAAAAAATATTTTTATAATTTTGCCATATATGAGACCTCAACCTTCATCGGCTTCATTCTTTAAAAACATCGATCGTGATTTCTGAAGTTAACAACATCTATGAAAAATAAAATTATTCATGTAACAAAGAATTGCAATGAAATGTCAAGCATTTTCTGTAAATAATAAAATTTGAACGAATCCTTTTCTGTTTATAGTTGTATGTTATTTATCTAAGTTCTTTTCTTCATATTTCTCTAAATAAAAAGATGATAATATAAGTTTGAAAAACCTTGGTTAATTAATTTTTCTAAACATTTACTTCTCGGCACCTTTTTTTCGGATTGAAAAACTTTTCACGACTTCATTTTCAGAACAAAAATGTACGACCCAAAAAGCATTAAAATAAAATTTAAGGTGAAGCATTAGTTAATGATAGAAACAAATAGAAGTGTTTTCCAATCAACTTTCTCATATCCTCTTACCACAAGATATTGTACGCAGTATCTCCATGTTGATGTCCGATGTTCTGATTGCTGCTCGCTTACGTATGGTGCATTTTGTGTTAAATTTCGTTGTAGTATTATGAAAAACATCGATGTTGTATTTTGGAACTTTTCCTGTTGATAAATTGTATCCAAAATTTGCTACAGATCTTCAATTTTTGTATCAAAAAAGACCACATACGAAGTTTCATTTATCTTGCTTATTGTGTTTTTGAGTTATCTGTTTCACATACACAAGAACAGATAATCTACCCCATGGGTGGGGGACCTTTTCTGCACTGAAAGGCCTCATTAAGTTTCAACATTTGTGCAAAAAGTCGCACGAGCAGAACCTTAAAGGTTATTGTTCTGTAATTATACAGACAAGTGTATTATTTCAATACAAACTGTAAATAACTGATGGCCTTAAGGCCGCAAATTCCCCACTCCTGATCTACCCCTTGACAGATTAAGTCCAGATAGCAGACATATTTTAAGTTTCAGCACAAAGTTTATATTCTAAAATTCACCCATATAGTTTGTTGCGTTTCTGCATTATCACATTGACACGAAGAGACAGGTCAACTTATTGACGGATTTGGTCTAAAATTTGCTATAGTTGCTAATAAACTATATACCAAATATCATCTATTTAACTCGTTGCGTTTTTGAATTATGGAGTCCACATGCACACAGACGGAATATTTCCCATTGACGAATTTTGTCCAAGATGTCTTAATTCTGATGTAAAGACCACTTGCCTCATTTCATCGATCTAGCTTGTTGCGTTTTTCAGTTATCACTTTCACAAACTTGCACTTTGTATATGAGAAAGTAATAACTTCAGTTAGCCTGAGCCTTTTATGTCAAACAGTGGCTGCTCAGACGCGAGCAGTGCTGATAAAACGATTTTGCAAGAGAATACAATTAAAATAGAATTTTTAGATTACAGCTTTACTTCTAAATAGCCCGAAACATTATTTTTATATTATTTATAAAATATAAAAATTATTATATTATTTTAGATTAATTGTAATTATCTAAATTGTATTTATAAACTTATCAATTTTTTTCGATGAGTGACTTCTAATAAAAGAAAACGACTGTATATTAAAGCAAGTGAGTTTCCATCGGGGCAACGTGAGGGCGAAGCCACAACCAAAGGGGCGAAGGAAAAAAAATCAAAGGAGCTAAGCCACCCTCAAGTGGGAGGAAGCAAAACAAGCGGCAAATGGTCTTCCCTAGGTGTCGTTCGACACCTCGTATAACAATTGTGAACCTTCGACAAGAACCGCCTCGAGTACTCGAATATATATTGCCCTCCGAGATCACGATAAGGCGAAAGGGCAACAATGCAAGCTGGAGTAAAATACGCCAAGCGGGCTCCAATACACAATATGGCGTGTTTTCTGCTTCATGGTATGATGAAGAAAATCGAATATGCAATTTTGAACGCCTTTTTCCCGACCGATTGAAACTGAAATTTGACACAGATCTGCAATTAGGGTTAGACGACCACAAACTAATCTTCATTTATATCAGCCATTGCGTTTTAGAGTTATCATGTTCACATACATGCGAATGTACAGACAGGCGGACATTCAACACTTTGGCGGATTTGGTCCAAAATTTTATTCGGATATTTAATTTTGTAGATAAAACTGTGTTCCAAATTTTATCCATTTAAGTTTTTGAGTTATCGTGTTCATATGAACAGACAGACTTTCCGTGGACGGAATTCGTCCTAAATTTGATAGGAATCTATGAATTTCGTGCAAAGACAACATACCAAATTTCATCCGTCTAGTTCAAATAGCTTTTGAGTTACCGTGTTTACAGACAGACAAACAGAAATAATTCCAAAATAGTGTTTTTCGAACTCGGGGAGGTCTAACATGTGGAGATTCATCAAAATATCGAGATCGAATTTTTAGGCAATTACACAGTGGGGCAAAATAAGCAGTGCCGGGCGCTCAAAAGCAGTGACGTAACGATCTAACCTGGGTGACAAAAATCGCGCTATTTTAAGGACGTTTTCACAATTTTTTTGTTATTTATTTCTCGTAAAAAAAAGTAGTGTCGGAACAGAGTTCCAGTGCTTTCCGGCTCCACTACATCTCTGCAATTACAATACTTTCTCTTTGTATACGAGAAAGTAAACCAGCGCACAGTGGGATATTTGACGAATCTGGGCGGCCAAAATTATTTTTCGGTTTTAAACTAATTTAAACGTATTAGTTAGTAAATTAATGAACTTTTTGCAGAAAATATTGCTTTATAACTTAAAAATAATTGATATTTTATAACTTCATAGTTATATATAGGGTGGTCAAAGTATCTTGCCCTATTTAGAGGCTTCTGGGGCGCACTGCATTTAGAGTATCAAGACGAGATTTTGGATCTAAGTGTTATGGGATATGCGCATGTGATTTTATAGGTATAGAATGTACCACCTCTTATGGTTTCGGTTACAGTTAAAAATATCATAATTTTTTTCAATGGCAACCAATACCTTAATTTTTTTATTATTAATGAATATATCATCTTGATATTTTGAATGCAGTGCTGACCAGAGGCCTCTAAATAGACCCGGTTATTTTATGATCATACCTGGTACATTGAACAAAATTAATAATATTACATTAATTATATTTACAGAAAAGAAATGGGAAAAATAACAAATAATTGAAAAAATTAGTTAATAATTCATAAGGAAGGTGCGATTTATTCGTCTGATGATAAATCATTAATGTCATTATCTGTTTCTTCATGATCGGAGTCCTCTTCATCAAGAACTTCAGAAGATTCCATTGGCCGGAACATCTCTAAAGTCTCTTTTAAGAATGATTTTGACTTTTTCCTCATCGTGGGTCTCATACTCGTCAACACTGGGTCCGAACTCAAAAACAAATCTTTTGAGAACATCCTCATAACAAGAAAGTCTGGAAAATTTTCGGGCTCAATTTTGACGGAATGATCGGATATGTTTGCTGCGTGCTTCCGCCGCTTCTTCTGACAATTGGCCTATTGGTAATATAGCATTTTCTATTACAATCGGACCATGAATTAAGATCCTGTGCATAGTAGGCGACATTGGGTACCATGGATATAATTGCACGTAGAGCTCAGATGTTTCTTCTGTATATTCTTTGAACTTTTGCAAATTAATCTTGTGGCCACTGGATATGGTTTCTAGAATTACTTTAAAACGATATATTAAAGCAATCCATCTGATCTTTAACTGAGATTTAAAATGGGAGAAATTGTGCTTTATTTTTTAAATTTCATCGTCATCAAAAGTATCACTTTGAAGAAGATAATTTTCGAGTTTAGTTTATCATGTATATTTGGCAAATTTTGTTGTTGCATAATGTTAAATAACTCTCTTCGAATCATTACTTTGACATCCGATGACCCTAGAGTAAAATAGAAACAAAAAAGTGCATAGTAAATATATGCAATTTAGATATCTAAATTTTGAACCGCTTTTTTTTTAAAAAAATCGCACGAGTGTGTGATAACTTTTAACAAAAAAATAAGCAACTTTGACTCGACTTCTTTTTAGATAACTAAATGTTGACAAAGAACAATTTCAGTATTTTTTGCAAAATCCTAAAAAGAGATAAAATGGATTGAACGCAATGTTTTAAGTAATTTTTATAATTGATATAACTTTATTCCAATCAAAATGTCAGAAAATTACACACATATGATCGTTTTGAAAATATTCATAACAATTTTCTTTAAATTGCAATTCATATCATAAATAAGAGATTAAATGCAAAGTAATTGGAATGCCTACTGGAAAATTCGGAATGTTTGAGCAATGTTTTAAAACCCTTCATTTCAAAAGTTGGGCAAATCAGTGGCTAATTTAAACAAAAACACAAACATAAAGGTCTATATTTATTGATACAAAAAAAATTTAGCGTGGAAATGTTTGGAAATATAACAAAAATCTTCGAGATTTCGCAACATACAAAAAAATTTTTGAAAAAAAAATGTGTTATTTTCAATTGATTTTGCAATTATTAAAACTAATTTTTTAACAACTCAAATCCATAAAAAAATATGAACACATACCTGCCTCATCATTATCCATAACTGTTAGATTTTAATTACATCTAGAAATGAAGGTATTCACATTCGAAAATGGAACGATTGAAGCAACAACTATTTGACGCAGGATACATTTCACACAACACTCCAGATTGAGCTAATAATACAGAGGTCAAGGTCAATTAAGAGAGTTAAAAATGGTATCGCGCGATTCCCCCAGTTATTCAGCTTTAAAATGTATACATCCATTCGATCCTGGTCTGTAGTTTATAAAATCGACTTTGGCCGCCCAGATTCGTCAAATATCCCACTGTGCAGCGGGAGTGACCTCCCCGAAACTTTCTCGCATACGACCAGTAATGTGGGGTGGGTAAACACCCAGTTGGTAGGTAAATATTTTTCGGGTATTTACCCAAGGCCTGGTTATTTTGAAAAAAAAATTGTGAATGGTGATTTACAATGAAACATATAAAATTTATGAATTCCCAAAAACTTAATATTTTGCAAAAAAATTGCGTATGTTCGCAATTTTTACGCGCGCTGAGGTACAACAACTTTAACGTTTTTGAGTACGAAATCTTACTCTAGATATCGCACAACATTTCACTACACCTCTGGTTAATCACAGGAGTCCATCTGGAGAAAGTCAAAACAAAGTTTCGTTTTGGGGATTGCCATAATTTCCGAAGCGCGTGTTTGCGGCTCGCTACAATTTCCGCCAAGGTCAAACGCCCATACTCACTTGAGTAAAATAAGCGAAACGCTCGCCAACACACAGTCGTAATGTGCATTTTGAACTAAATATGCAATTAGAACACCTGTTTTTTAACCGATTGAGATGAAAATTGGGCACAGATCTATAATTAATGTTAGCATCCGCGATATCAAGTTTTATTTATCTAAGCCGAAGGGCTTATGAGATACAAGTATGCGATTATACAGACCTACAGACAGTCAACCCTTTGTCGGATTTGGCCCAAAATTTTATACGGACCTACATTCATGACGATAAAACTGTGTACCAAATTTTATCCATCTGGCTATTCAAGTTTTTGAGTTATAGTGTTCAAATGACTTCGGACATACAGACAGACTTCCCTTTGACGGATTTTGTCCAAAATTTGATAGAAACCTGCAAATTATGTACAGAAATCACACGCCAAATTTCATCCCCGTAGCTCTAATAGTTTTCGAGTTATCGTGTTCACAGACAGACACACAGGCATAATTCCAAAATTGTGTTTTTCGGACTCAGGGAGGTCTAAACCGTGGAGATTCGTCAAAATCTCGAGTTCGAATTTTTTGACGATTACAATACTTTCTCTTTGTATACTTCGTATACGAGAAAGTAAAAAAGGAGCATTCCACTGTTGGCCGTGCGCCAAACTTGAACTGCAGCGAGAGCTGCCGCCATTTCAGTAGGAGGAAACTTTCGTTTCGCCTTCTGATCCGTCGCTTAGCTGTTGCGCAGTGAGCAAGTTCTGATTTATCGAGGACTGTTTTCTAAGCAGCCCCAACTTGTGTTTCTCCTACAAATTGATTCATTTTCTTTCTTCTTCTTATTTTTTTTCTATTTTCGTTTTTTATCGAACTCCTCAATGTAGGAAAATAACCAAATAAGGTTTTAAAAAACGCAAAAGCAAGCTTTTAAAATAACTGCAGGTGGGTGCTGCAGCTCTAATAGACTAGCTGCCACTGATGTCAAGATAATTTTTTAATTACTTTTGCTTATCAATACTGATGAAACATAAAGAAAGCAATATGAAAGTTTTTCCTACTACTCAGATCTGAAGTAGATAAAATAAACTCAAAGAAGACAAAATAGAGTGACGTAACTGCGATGTGTTTGTACTGGGAGGTCGTGTCCTTTTTCCTTTTGCAAGATACGGAATAAATTTCAAAATTGAATTAGTGTGGCTCATTTTACGTCTTTCTTGTAAGCATGATCTGGCTCCATTATTTACTCACTTCAAAGACACTCTTTCATTTATGAAGAAAATTTCGTATTGTGTGCTATTTATTTAACTACTAGCGCGCGGTTGTTAATCTTTTCTTGTTGAATTAAAACTTTCAAATATAGCTTTTTTTACAACCTTATAATAGTATGGTTTGAATGAAAATGCGAGAAAATAGAAAAAAGAACATTTATTTTAGGCAATATATAGTTAAATTACGAATACAGCTTGAGAATGTACAAATATACTTATACTGTATAACTTGGTTACTGCGAAACTTCTAAATAAAATGTTTTATAAATCAGATAAAGAAAATCAGAATCGCTCGAGAACAATTCTCACTCGAAAGAATTTCGCTGAAGCAGAACGCTCGAACAAAAAGAATACTTTTAACCTCAGGGGAATAAAAACTAAATATAAATACTCTCTATTAATACTATAAATAAAGTCAAACTGAATCTCACATCGCGTAGAAACTAAACTAACGTCATTGGACATTTGAGTGCATATTGAAAGCTTCGAAATAAAAACGAAAGTTAAGTGCATGCTACGAAATAACAACGGAAGTAAGAAGTCTACCTTGACCAAAAAAAAATCAATATTTTCTTAGCTTTAACAGTGGTAGAAACACGAGAATAAAGGATTTGATGAAACAATAAATTAGTTTGAATTATATTTTATAAAAATAAAAGCATTTTTGCAATTTGAGTTTAAATTGAATTTTGAAACGTTAATTTCAGTTAGAGAAAAAATTGTAGAACAATTAAATTGGCATCATTAAAAAGATAATTTTTTGCTCTTTAAGGTGATGTAAAAAATAATTTTCGCACTATATTTCAGAAGTTATTGGTTCAAAACGTCTGAAAATAGCTTAATTTTCGTTATTTAATTAAATAAATAAAAATCTAATTAGAATTTTAAAATAATTTTTACGGCGTTAGCTCCCTCTTGTGCTAATCCATCACTGTGTCAAATTGGTCGTCGTCAATCCAACGGTGTGGACGTGCATAAAGAACCAAAAAACGAACGAACGAACGAACAAACAAACACACACATACTTTCCTCTTTTATATATATAGATACTATTTAGATGTTCGTACGTTGGAGCAAAACTGAAATATATGAAATCGTAAATAAATGAAATTGTAGAATTGTCCTAAGATCAAAAGATTAGAAGTTTTACCTTGTGGCTTATCTCGTTGAATTACTTTTTTCTAGGTTTCTTTAAATTTTAATATTGTGAATGTCCAAAAAAGAATATTTCCGCATTGTTTTCTGATGAAATAGATTCCTGGTTCGAATCTTGCATTTTCTACACAAAATCATTGACAATTATTGTTCATTTTATGTAAGTCGTATGAATTCAGATATATTCACATACTTCCATGTATAATAACTAAAAGAATTTCACTTGGTTTAAACTTTTTTTGCCTCGGCCACTGTGGAACTCGAGTCTCAATATTATTGCTAGCAGATGTCGTTCTTACAGCGTTCCATAAGCAGTAATTCTCTTTGTTTCGAAAGTATTTGGACCTATTCAGAAGCCTCACATAAAATAAGGTTTAAATAATCCATTTTTAAGCATAACTAGAATAAGTAGAAGCTTTTCTTACGATTCCTGGATGTGAATTGCTTTGAACTATAAGAGTGCATATCATCAATATGAGAGTAGAATATCATTAACGTAGACAAAGAAAAGGACTGGTCTAGCATGAATCCTTATAATCGCTTCTGAATGGTTGGGGAAAATTTCGTTCTCTCACACTTTAAATTTACTTGATGGATGGAGCATGATTTTATAGCTATAGGTGCAAACGTCTGCTTTCCTTTTGGATGATAGCCTCTCATATGCAATACCTTCTGTAAGATTACTGGAAAGGATCGTAAATCATCAGAATATCCATTTCCTCTCCCCAAGCAGCCCGTAATATTATAGAATATGTAAAAAAATATTGTACAGTATTATTTCGCAATATTGAAGCACTATAAAATGTAAGATTTTCCCAATACTGTACGATATATTTTCCTAATATTATACAATATTCTAGTACTTGTATTTTTATTTATATTTATTTTTTTAAATTAATGTTCCATACCATGATTTGAAAATCTAAAAATGTGAGGCTTGTAGCACGGATAGCATTATCTCTTATTGTAACGGACTCTTCGCTGTGGTAAAAATCTAAAACGTAAAGAGCCGCATGAATGAGAGAGTTCTCTACAGGAGAAAGGGGTGGTGATCATGAATGGCACATTCCTTCTCACAGAACATTTTCATTCATCGTACCACTGTATAAACACAACATGACAGTTTTGTGTACTCTGACCTTATGTAACTTCGATTTTATTCTCCAACGGTGTTCTTGCTTTGTAAACTTAATGTTAAATCGGTTTATTTCTTCTGCACTTCAAGCCACCATGACAAATATAGAAAAGCCTACCAGCCTTTTTGTGTCGGAGAGTCAACCTGCACTCTAAAATCAAAAAGTCGAGTTGGCTGTCTTGGGAGTTTAATGGAGAGAAAAAGGAAAGGAAAAAAACTTCCTGCGCCATTCTTTGATTCTTTTGTGTGACCCTTGGTGGATGATTTGAGTGCCATAAAATAAAAAATGCATTTGATACATTGAGTGAACTGTCAGACGAGGTCAAAGTGTCTGTGTTAAGCCTACGGGCGAAAACTTCGCCTTCCCCAGAACTGATATTAAGGAGAAAAGCGTTCTAAGGTGATGTTCAGATCATGCCAACTTCGCCGCTAAATAGACTCAAGCTTCCCTAAACGCATAAATACCAAATCAAAAGTGCAGCTAAGTAGATTCAAAAGTTTCTAAGCGAGATTTGCATCAACTTAATACAAATAAACCGAAAATAATTCTTCAGATTAAAAATACTTACTTTGACTGTTACTATATTTCGAAAAAGTGGAAGATCGAGCCGTAGACGGCGAATAGTTCAAGCCGAATTCTCGGCTCGACAACATAGAGCCGATAATTTCAAACGAATGCATGTCTCCAACTGGTCAACATTAGACTATACCGAAATTTAAACTCGGTTTTCTATGGACAGCATTGAAAGACAGCGTAAGACCTTGTACAGTGCACTCTCGATTATCCGGGTTAATCACCGGGAGGGATCGCACGGACAATAGAAAAACACGGATAACCCAAAAACTTTTTATTAAAGAAAAAATCAACATCAATACAAAAATATAAAAATTATTTACATTTGCATACTGTATAACATCAAACTAGGAATTTTCCTTTTAGCATTTACTGCTTAAAAAAATCTGTAATGTGTCTTTGGTTCTCCTCTTAGTTCACCTCTTGCCGTATATTGAGACACATTTTACGAACCGCAGTAATGGAACCGCAATCAAATCCTCTTTGTCCCATATAATCTAACAAAGTTTCCACGGATTGTAGAGCAGCAGAATGAGAAATTGTGTTTTCCTCATTTAGTACATCTTCTGCATCAGTACTAGCTGATTCTCCATTATCAAGTTTTTGAAGGATTTCTAATTTTAGTTCAACTTTTAAAACGTTTCGTTTTCGTTTCACACCACTCATTTTTACCCGTAAAAAATTCAAGCTACTAACTGACGATAAACAAGACACAAAAACTAAAGGAACACGTGCGAAAGTGAAAGAGGACGAAGAAGTTAAAGAATGACGTGTCAAGGAGAAGCGTGTTCGTACGAGAATGAGCTAGCAGGAAGTGGATGATTCATTTCTCGGAAAATTAGGGGTTGAACCGGTAGAGATTGCACGTGAAGGAAGAAAGAAAAAATCTATTTTTTAGCCTCCGCCGTCACGGCTCACTAGTTTCACGGAATGAATCTCTCGATCGAGCATCAACATCGATTTTACATGCGTGAAAATGTTTCTCTTTAAATTTTTTGTGAGTCCGGAATGAGCACGGATAATAGAGAGTATACTGTAGTTTCAAGCTGAATGGAGTCGTGACAACTACAGGCTGTACTGCTGGAATGGACAGGACGGAAACAGTCAGAATTTAAAGAGTAAACAACACCGAGTCCTCGGCATTCAATACACATTCGGCAAAAAAACCGTAATGACTTTGGAATTCATTTACGGCTGAAAAGCGTGACGTAGATTCAGGTCCAAAGCGTTTTACTGTTCAAGGATAAGTCTACGGACATTTTGGATCACTTCATTCTAATTTGGTAAAGAGGGCCGTTTTGTTCAAATCTTGTTCCTGGTTTTGGAAGAGACAACAAATGAAAGGGTTCCATAAGACCTTTTGAATAAAATTCAACAAATTTGCTCACTTCGACTGGGCCTTGCGGTTACTATCTACAAATTTCAGGTGCAAACTTTCAATGCGTCCAAACTTTCAGTGTTGGAATTCACTTTGAATGACCTGTGTTAGTTCATGGAATGTTACATGTAGCATTTTTCCAGAGTCGTCAAGAAACAGAATGTAAAAATCAAAATATACCCGATTCATTTCAAGAGGTACGCTCAGATGAAAGTTGTTATACCAAAAATGTAGTTTATCGTTAAGTCCTAGCCAATAAAAATAATAAATTATTAAAATATTTACAGTCGTAGAACCGAACATTTCAAATGACTTGAAAAAATAAACGAGTTTCAGACTTTCATTTGAAATATTATTATTAAACATTATTGTATTTTAGCTATATCTCTTGCCTTTCGGGTCTACCCTGACTTTTCTGTCTTTTCTCCTTCGAAAAACATAAAACGGTCAGCTTATACAAACCAGCGGGAGTGGTCTCCCCTAAACTTTCTCGTATACTCCTAACACATGTAGAGAAAACTAGAATAATAAAAGACGTCAAATAAACTTCCGTCGCAAGTAAACCAAAGTTGGAACCACGCGTGGTTTGAAGGATCAAAACAAATTCAAATCCTCTGCTCATTCTTTTGCGCAACAGGACCTGGCGAGACTCCCTAAATGTTTGCTTCCTTACAAAATCACTCCAGAATTTGTTTTTGGCAAACTGCCAAGTTTCGGAGCGTCCCTTCCTTGCACAGGCATTGCCACTAGTAGGCATGCGCAGGGAGTTTGTTTCAAAACTGAACAAGTATGCGATTATACAGACCGGCAGACAGTCAACCCTTTGACGGATTTGGCCCAAAATTTTATACGGACCTACATTCATGACGATAAAACTGTGTATAAAATTTTATCCGTCTGGCTTTTCAAGTTTTTGAGTTATAGCGTTCGCATGACTCCGAACATACAGACAGACAGACTTCACGTTGACGGATTTTGTCCAAAATTTGATAGAAACCTACAAAGTATGTTTAAAGACCACATACCAAATTTCATCCCCGTAGCTCTAATAGTTTTCGAGTTATCGTGTTCACAGACACACACACAGACACACATACAGACACACACACAGACAGACATAATTCCAAAATTGTGTTTTTCGGAATCAGGGAGGTCTAATACGTGGAGATTCGTCAAAATCTCGAGTTCGAATTTTTTGACGATTACAATACTTTCTCTTTGTATACTTCGTATACGAGAAAGTAAAAATGCAAATAGGTCATACGAACCTTTTTTTTAAAATAAAAGTAATGAACTTAATATTGTCTTTGACGTAAACCACGTCCGTCCATAGTGGTCCAATGGGGTGTCGGGAAAAGAAAGAATTATAACGCTTTACGTGGTAAAGTTAAACGCTTATAACTCCGCAACCAAATAGCATAGAGAGTTGGTTTTAGTTTCATTTAACAGATAAAGGTGGACATTGAAGATTACAGAAAGAATCTTATAATTTGGAATTACCGTTTAGTCATAGTCGAGTTGCAAATTTGGTTAAAATAACGAAGAATTTTGATGCGCGCGCACGCAGTGACCAACATAGCTTCCCGCGCCTTCTCATACCTAACTGTCTGGCGGCCTCAGTCGCTTGCTGCAGTCGGTTATGAGCGGTATATCAACTGGATTTTCCTACAAACTAACTGGATTTTCCTACAAACTATCCAAGTACATTAGGCAATTCATTCATCGATCTTACGTTCACGCGAAATATTACTCCAGAACTGTTGCATTACGTTTGCTATTTCTCGTACCATCGTCCGATTTTACATAAGAGTGTTACTAACCGAAATTGTATGCAATATTAATAACATGAATAAATATATTACATTTGAAAACAAGAATTTTTACGCGGAAAAAAAAACAACCAAAATCAAGAATCAGTAACATAAATTGAGAGTTACAAAGAGCTACACCAGTCACATAATCTCAGGGTCACAAAGAGTTGCTTCAATCACATAATATCAAGAGTCACAAAGAGTTACTTCAGTCACATAGAGCTACTTTAGTCACCGAAAGTCACAGTTAAGTAAGGTAAGTATGTTTAGGCCCCTCAATTCCAGCGACCGTTTCGCAGAGACAGCCTCCCGTCGAATTTTTTTAACAACGATTCACGTTACTCTTAAGAAAAGATTGCAGTACAGAACGCCTAAAAGTAAGATCGTAGTAGTGTTAAAAGCCGTCTAGTAGTCGAAGCAGGTATATAAAACGGTAGTAGAAATTAGACATTGCATAGTTAGTAAGTAAAGTATCTTTATTATACACGTCGTCGTATTATGGTGTCGATTCTAATCGTGGCCTAATAACTAATTTCTAAACATACTTCCAGTTGGTAAAATACTCTGAATGACGTAAAGAATTATATTTTATGTTGTTTGAGTCAATGAACGTACTTCTGAAAAAAGCACATAGTCTAAATTTTTATGCAGTCTCCCTAATTTTAGCAGTCATATTTAGTAAAATATTATTGAGACATTAATATTTTCAACAAAAAAAAAGTTCTGCGACCAAAACTGGCCGAATTATGAAGCTTTGAGTTTCATTATATTAGGCCAATCAACGGTCACCTCGAGGAAACGCCGTGTGTTGATTGGTCAATCTCCATGGAGGCGTCTAAAATTGCAATTTTCAGAGCTTCGTAACTCGTAAGTTTTAATCACAGAAGAAATTGCCTAAAATTCCAATTTTTGTGGCAATTTTTTTGTTAAAAACTAATTTTATTTCTCTCTCTTTCTTTTTTCAATGCGAATTATTTACACAAATCTTTGCTTTCATCAGTATTAACAAATTGACAATGAAATATCTGTTTTTATCAGTATTAACAAAATTACCATTATATGTCTGCTTTTATCGTATTAATAAAATTCGAAATAAATGTTTTCTTTTATCAGTATTTACAAAATTACAACTGCACGTCTCGCCTTTACCAAAATAATTCAAACGTTTTAATAGCGCCAAACTCGCCATCGACTCGCCATATCGTTAAAATCAGTAAAAAGGCATCCGTGTCAAAACGAATTTAAAAAATAAAATCAAAACATATACATCTTTCTCTATTGTTTCAAGAAACATTTATGCCAAATTCGAAGGAAATCGAACAGCATGTTTGGTCCTAATCGCGTAACAAACAAATTTACAGACAGACAAAATGCTGAATGGTTGACTTAAACCGTAGACCTCGCCTCACTCGGTCAATAAAGACTTGGAAACAGATTTTAAGAGACACCCTACAGATTAGGCGCTTACCAAGGATGAGGACTATTATCTTAACCGATGACTTTTCTGGAATTATTAGGTCCAGAAAACATTGTTGTCACCTTTAGAAATCCAAAATAGAAAGAATGAATTGGTTCCCTTTGGAGATATATTTCATTAGTCACGTGTCCAGAATCAGCAGCTGAATGAACAAAACATATCTGCCAGAAAAGTAAATGAGATCTTTCAGAAAATGAAGGTCGAATTGATACATCAAATTATTTTCCTCCAACACTGGAAATTTGAAGTCAGTTATTCTTATAGATTCTAGGAAGGTCATTGACTGGTGAGAATATTGACAAAACATCTTTATATAGATTATACTAAATTAGTTCTAAAAGAATAATTTTCCTCTTGCAAAGTCAGAATTTAATACGTTGCCTTCCGATTACTTGTTTTCAGAAAACCTCTCCATCTAACAATCAATATCCATTTACTAAAAGGAAAATGAACGAAAAGTTTTGCCTTTATCTTGAATCTATTTTGTACTTGTAAATTGAGCTTTATTATTGTTTCAGCCAACTTATACATGGAATAGGATAGAATATAATGATTTTTTTTCATGAAAATGATTTATTAAAAAAATGGGACGACCTCTTATTTCTTTGATACACAAGAACATCGACAGAAAATCTCTCATTAACTGAAAAGTTTTCTTCACAGAAAAGTCAATTTATATCTCTAGTTGTCATTCATTTTTGTTATGACAACTTTAGAATGTTTTTTTTGAATAATTTAGTTTTTTTGCACTTGGTTCTTATTTCATAGTAACACGAAACCAATTTAAAGGTAATTGGTTTGGTTATGCTGTTGGTATTAATTTGACTTCTAAGCTCCTATTTCAATTGAGATTTAATCATTATTTTTATGTGAATAACAGATTATAGAAGAAAATCAAAACTAAAGCCAAGCATAGGACAAAAATTAACTTAATTGTTAAAAAAGAACAACTAAAATGTTATAACAGAAATTAATAGGCTATATAGCACATTTAATTTTTGTGAGGATTATAGAATAGGGATTATGAATTGTCTTATGAAGTGAAACTCACTGAAATGCGTCCACTTATAAATTAATATAGTATAATAATCATAGAAATGAGAGCCATGTAATTTGCTTCAAAAACAATGAAAAAGTTTCCAGAGCATCATACCTATACACAAAAAAATAAAGGAGATTCGAACCTTTAGTCTGAAACATTGGAGCATGATAATGTTTTAGGCTTGTATCGTCTGCCTTCTCTTCAACTGGTTTGATTGCATCGGCTGTTGCATTTTGTGCGCAATATTTTTACATCACGCAATTTACAAAAAGAATCAAACCTAAAAGCATTATTATGTTAACCGTAAATCGTGTTACCTCTATTCTGCCTAGGCATCCAGGGACCTGAATGACAGCCACTGCAATAGCACGAGTACAGAGGCCGGAGTCCTGGTAGACATCACTGGCCAGACCCCGACCCCTAAGGAGGTACGTACTATCACTGGAGGAAGGTAACCTAACACCTACCATTAATTTATCCTCAGGAGAAGAGAGAACACACTTACTTATCCGGCTGCTTCTCATCCACGTATTCTTGGTGTCCCCCCGGGGAGAGACATTACTATGTTAAAAATGCGAAAATGATAATTCTGCTATGAAGTTTATGTCCAAATAAAGTATTTTTTCATCATAACGTTAACATTGGCAAAAACACGAGATTGAAAGATTTGATGAAACATTAAAATTGGTTTGCATTTCATTAAAACAATAAACAAACGTTATTACAAATTATGTTTAAAATTAATTTCGAAAATTTATTAACCTTATATAAAAATTAGGAGACTGTGCTCCTTGGTCGCTAATTTTTAACAGGATTTTTGCTAACTTTAACAGAAGGATTGCAGAGCAATCCTCCCAGGCTTGCTATGCAAATCCTGCTCGTTTCGCTCGCTACAATGAAGACACTGTGCATCCGAGCAAAAAAATATTTAAGATTAATAGATTTGCTTCTGAAGCTTTAACTTAAATCAGCACCGAATAAAATTGTTGGATTTGAAGAACATATTTTTCTTAATTTTTTTGGCATTTAGAGGACAAATATAACAACTTCAATTAACAAAGAAACATCGAAAATTAAGAAAGTGAGAAAAAAAACAGTAAATAGGAGTTTCAAGATATACAAAGAGAATCCTAAAAACAAATCGGTAAGACTTAAGGACGCAGTGCGGTTTCGTTACCAAGCTCGCCATGATCGCTCCAACAGTTAAAAAGCTCGCTAAAAGGGGAAAAAAGTTTCAGGATTGCCACATTTGGCAAATAATTGCCCAAAACAAATTCCATTTTGACAATTATTTCATCCGTCTTTCTGAACGCCTTTCAAAATTTTCTTCAGTTGATTCATTAGCACATTGAATTCGTCTTCTTTCACTATTTCGAAAATATTTAATAGCAATTATTAACTCTTTGAAAAGAAGGCTCAAACTACTTTTTTACGTTTGGAAAATGAAACGCGTATTTTGGGAGCCGCATAAAAGAAATATTTATATACTTGATTGGAAAGCTAATTTTTTAAATATTAAAGTGACCTAAAAATGGTTTTTGTGCGATAATATGCTCCGAAGTTATTGAGGAAAAACGTTAAAATTTCGATTAATTTTTAATTAATTAAAATTTTGAAAAAGCTTTTCTTAGTGAGCACCTATTACCAATTTTTATCATATGCATATTTATAGTTGTGAAGCGTAATATTTTGTTATAGTATGCATTACTTATATATGTATATTAAATAGTTTGAGTGCATATTCAAGTAGACATTGATACCTGCGCTTGTGCGCAAAAATGTGTGATATTTAATGTGTAAATGCAATTATGTTTTTGTTTACTTTAAGCATCGAATGACAATGTGAACCATAAGGGCATACTGGATAACATTTTGTAAGCATTTGTGGTATTTCTTGAATTCTGTTCCCAGTAGGTATCGATTGCTTGGGAGGATGCTTTTCTGGGGGCACGTAATAAAAACAAATAACTGTTTAATTCTAGCAGTCAGGAACTGAGGAACTTTCCGACCAGATGCTCTTCAGTAAGTGCCCACATTGCAAAGGAGACTGATGCTGAAAAAGACGACACAGAGGGACTCTCGTCGGACTTTCGTAAATCCAATACCATCTTCCAATTTGTCTGTGTCAGTCATGTCCGAGGACGGAAGCGCTTCTTTGTGAAACTTCTTTGATGGCTGGGCATTTTCATTGAACGTCAGAAAAATTTTATGCTAAAATTTTTTTCTAAATAAGGAGGGAATTTGTTGTGTGAAATATTCATATGGTTCGCCATTTTATTTTGTAAAGACGGCTGGTGAGAAATTGAATACTTACACGACTCATTAAAAATTTCATCGGCGGATCATATCCGGTAAGTGACTTGTGGGGTCAGTGATCCTTGAGTGGGTTGCAATTTTTAAAAAAAGTTTGTAAACTTTGGCGCTTGTTTACTATGGCTACGGATTGAGAAAAAGCCAACCAATGACAGCCGATAATGTTGGACCAAGCTGAATGCCAAAAGTGGGTGGCAAAAGAGAAAATTAGGGTTTGGCGATTTTTTTGAGGGGGGGGGGGCGAAAAAGTGAATGAAAAAGAAAAAGACAGAAGGGAAGTTGGTAGCCGGCGAAGAAGGATGAACGTTGTTTGTGGATGAAATAAAAAGTGAAATCAAAAATGACGCAAGTCGGCCGGATGATAATGACATGCCATCGTGATAAAACGTCCCCGACTGCACTCCTATGTCCCAGATAAGTCACTCCTTTTATTAATTTTTGGCAATCAATAACATTAAAATATAGCAACAGACCCCTATAGATATTTGAATTAAAAATATAAAAGCTCACCAGCCAGGCTAATATTACTTTATATTGTCATATCGGTATTGTTGATACGTTGTAAATAAATTCTTTGTATTATTCGGAACTTGCTTACTTTTTGAAATCAACTATACGACCTAAGCTAATAATTTTAGGAGAGTCACGAATTTGAAGGATAAACGTAACAAGATTGATTGCTGTGTTTTAAAGAATTTTTTTACTACAAATTCAAATCAGATAGAAAATCCAGATTAGATAACTTCTTTTTCTAATATTTATGTCGAATCTTAAAACCTGCTAATTAAGTTGCTTTTCCTTCTCTTCCTCATCACCTCGATACAGGTCCAATTATATCGAAATATAGTGACATTAGAATGTAAGCCATTATTACACTACGCATGATTCATGTATTTATTAATTAAAAATCATAAGTTTATATAAACTTTAGAGTTTCAAAAGTGCTGATTCTTGATATTTATTTCTGATATTGTTTTGAGAGATTTTTTTCGGTTTTGATGATGCATATTTTCTTCAAAAAGTTATTTTTTATACAAAAGCTTAAAGAAAATATTAAATGGTAGGGCAGGAAAAGACTTAGAATGGAAACAATGAGAGACAGCAATAAAGTGATTTGTCCAGTTCGAGGATAATAACTGACTGCCGCGAGCTCTAGTAAACAACTGAATTTATTTTCTTACTATGCAAAAGAACTGTAACTTTGACTCTCCTGTGTTCTTCGATCCAGTTTCATTAATCTTTACCTGTTAAATTCTATGTCTTCTTATTTTGTATAAAATTTTTGTGCATCAATGAGAATAAATGCGTTTGATTCCCAATATATTTATTGGTGCTGAAACCCGGGAAGCTTTGGAAGAATTTGAAGTTCCAAACATTGATCCGAAGCCAGACGCCGCCAACTCACCAAGTGAGGCGATGAACACGCGATACTCTCCCTTTCTTTCATCCTGCTCCAGCGGTATCTCTCCAAGTGCACTATGTCTTACGTTCCATCCACTATAAAATTACCTACAATGAAAATAGAACCCTTTGATGGTGATATAAAAAAAATCCATACATTTTTTCAACAATTTTCTTCTGCAATCGATTTGAACCAACAACTTTGTACTATAGATAAACATGTATATCTAAGAGGTTATTTGAAGGAAGAACAGGCACGTTTAGTTTATGGAATAAGAATAAGCATAACTTCTGAAACGTATGAAACAGTGAAAAATATCTAAAAATAGGTATGGCGATAAAAATAGAATTATCCAGGTTTATTTAGATTTTTTTGAAAATATAACACCTGTTTCTAACCCAACGTCAGTTTCTCTAAATAATATTTTTAAAGAGTGTAACAGGAAACTTCAAGCTTTAACTGCTTTGGGAGAAGATATAAATGCATACGGCCGAGTTTTAACGCCCGAAATTCTACGTGCTTTTCCAGATGATGTTTGTCGACGATGGATCATTCACGCAAAGCGGGGGAAAATATCAGAAAGAGGCATTTCGAAATGCGAGAGTATCTCTCTGAATAATTTGAGGACGCTCTTACTACTTTGAAATTTAAAGGTGAATCAACCGAAGGATTTTGTGCCCTGCCGTCCACAGTAGCATTTAATGATAACTCGAAGACACAATACAAGACAAAGAAACCATCACCTTTTTGCCCATTCTGTAATGCCCCTGGACATTGACCCCAGGACTGCAAGTCCTTCACTGAAATAGACGTTCGTGTCCAGCTCAAGACTGCTGGTCGTTGCTTCTTGTGTATCAACAAAGGACATAATGTGAGGAGTTGTCCTAGAAAGTATAAGGCTTTCTGTATCAAGTGCAGAAGGAAACACCAAGTCTCAATTTGTAAAAATTCCAACCTGAACTACTTTTTCCTATGACAACCGCAAATCAAGTAAACATTTTTGCATCAAATGTTACTCATTTACAAACCACAAAGATGTTTATTGCTGGTCCCACAGGAATTACTAAATTAACACATTGTATTCTTGATGGTGATTCCTAGTCCAGTTTTGTTTCTACTCATCTGGTAGATATTTTGAATTTAAAAATAATCAGCACTGAAAACCTAGAGGTTCGATGATTTGAGTCCCATTCAAATGAAACACAGCCTCGAAGAAGAGTTCAGTTGAAATTGTCCAGTATTTCAAATAGTTCAGGTGTTAGCTTAAGTGCATTCGAGAGCTCTAATACGTATGCACCTCATCAAACTGTTCCAACGGACAGTTCTTTTTACTCTCCGAAAGAAACTGAAACTTGTTGATCCGTATGAAGAAACAAGTGATTTGCCAATCGAAGTTTTGATTGGAGCTGACTTCTATTGGGCCGTAATGACTGTTAACCCTCCAGCCGTTAGGCTTTCAGATTGCTAAGTTTAACTAAATTGTCACGTTAAAAGAGAAGGTTATTCTTCAAGTTGTGAGGTTTTGGACAAAAGGATTTCAACCCCTTTTTGTGGTCATTTTCGCGCCTTAGGGGTCTATTAGACCTGTTATCATTCAGAAGTGACAGATGGCTTCTTACCTTGATTCTTTGTGACAGAATCCTTTGTTAGAAGACCCTTCTTTGAGCATTCTTAGAAAAGTTGGTCAAGCTGACCCTCCGCTGACCACAGACACTCCCTCTCATTATGTCGCCGCGTGACACCTGGGGAGAAGAGAAAAACTTGTAGAAGGAAAATCTCGGGTCTGACACTTATATGGAACTTTTCTTTCCCGAGACAGTCTCGGGTCTGCCGTTATGAGAGGAAAAATGTTCACTCAGATATCTCGGGCCTGACGCTAGGAGGGTTAAGCCTCCTAAGAAGTTGAGTTAGAGTATAGTTTTGATTCCTTCCGTTTTTGGATGGATTCTAAGTGGTTCTAGATCAATGATCAACATAAAGTTTGATAAAACATCTGCTATTCACAACATCTGCACGGACAAAGTAACCCTGCAAAAGGAAGATGAAGATGTACGCGCCTTTTGGGACCTGGAGACTCTTGGAATTGAAGCAGGGCAAGAAAAAAAAATATCTACACTTAAACAGAGAAATTTTGAAACAGTTTCACGAGTCCTAAAAGGTGATGGATGGCAGACGTGTCGTTAAATTTCCATGGAAACAAGACAGGACTCTTTTATCAGATAATTATAATGTTGCTTCACAACGTTTGAAGTGTTTACAGAAGAAGTTTAAAAACACGGATTTTCAAAACATTGATACGGAAATAATGCAAGATTACATTGATAAGAATCAAATGGAGATCGGTTCAGAAACACCAGTTAATGAATCCAGTACATTTTATCTACCACATCATGCTGTCAAAAAGCAGAAAAATCAAAATGTGAAATATCGTATTGTGTTTGATAGATCTTCCCACTCACCAGGAAACCCATCTTTGAATGAAGTTCTTGAGCCAAATCTATTGCCAGAAATTTTGGCCACATTATTACGGTTTAGACTACTTAAACGAGCAATGATTTGTGATGGCAATAAAGCCTTTCTGCAACTGACCTTGAGTGAGGAAGATCGAGATGCAATAAGATTTTTGTAGTTCAGGACTGAAAATGATGCAGATGGGAAAACACACCTTTTGAATGATATCCTCATTTATATATTTTCACGTTTACCATTTGGTTTGAGCTCCAGTACTTTTTTTATCAGCAAGTCTTCGAAAATTAATAAATAGGAACTCTGGCACTTACCCCTTGGCAGCTAAGCAACTTGAAGGTAACATTTTCATGGATTATTTTATTATGGGAGTATGTACAGAAAATGAGGCTTCAGCTCTCTTTTCTGAGATGAAGAATTTAATGGCATTGATTAGCCTTCCTTTGGCTAAGTGGACAACTAATTCACAATGATCAAGATAAATGTGGCAAGAAGAGAACGTAGAGTTAAAAGAATATACAGAGGTTCTAGGTGTAAAATGGAACACTGAAGAAGACACATTTCGTGTGTGTGTGAGTGTACATTACCCAGTACTTACTGGAACCGGCTACAAAACACCTGCTTTTTAAATCGGTAGCCAAATTTTATGAACCATTGGGACTCTTTGCACCTACAACAGTTGTGGAGAAAATTCTTTTCCAAGATACGTGGCTCAGTGGAGTCCAATGGGATGAAATTCTACCTCCAAATACTGCCAAACAGTGGAAAAATGGATTTCTGAACTTTCATCACTGAATGACATAGGATGGACTAGACTAATGACTGATGACCTAGATGGATTGGACTATCGCCTTCATCAGATTACTCTTTACACATATTTTGCGATAGTTCTGAAAGATCTTTTGGAGCTGAGTTGTACATTCGTTTTCAAGAAGGAAAAACAACTAAAGTCCAGTTGTGGTGTAGTCGCAGACTTTCCCCATTGAAAAGGATCACACTTCCTCGACTTGAGCTGATGGCATGCCTGATTGGAGCTCGCTTACATCATTATCTATGTTCTAACACTTCATTGGGCAACACTGTGGACTGATTCAACTGCGTTAAATTGGATTCTAAGGGATTCAAATCGTTGGAAAACATTCGTCTGCAACCGTACAACTCAAATTGTGTCTAGACCTTCTAAATATGGGTGTGATATTTCGTGAACATCTTGGTGGGAAAATACAGTATATATGTGACACCTATAACACTTACTTGACGCATCGAGGACACCTTGTCAGCACTCGTTTCACAAGTGCCAGAGGACCAGCCTGTATTTTCAGCGAAGTAGTTAATATTTATTGCGACAATGCCCGCAACTCCCGAAATATGGTAACTGGTCGCCATATTGTACGAAATATTTACTTTGAATTTTACTCTGGAAGCAAACATTAGTGAAACTGGATCGTAGAACACAGGACAGTCAAAGTTACAGTTCTTTGCTTAGTAAGAAAATAAATTCAGTTATCTACTAGCTCTCGCGCGCCGTCAGTTATTATCCTCAAACCTGACATCTTCACAGACAACTGTTCCAATTGACATCACTCTTTTTGCTCGCCGAAAGAAACTGAAACTTGCTGATCCATATTAAAAAACAGATGATTTGCCAATCAAAGTTCTGATTGGAGCTGACTTCTACTGGACCGTGATGACTGTTAAACTTCCTAATAAGTTGACTAAGAGTCTAGTTTTGTTACAGTTAAGTAACAAAAATACTTCACTATACGACACCATCACAGTGGCGACATTGTCTAGGATCTCAGAACCCAGCGAATCTTTTTTCAAGAGGCATTTCACCAGCTGAAATTTCATCACTGAAACTTGGTGGAATGGTCCCTATTGGTTGAGCCAACCTCTAGAAAATTGGCCTACAGAATCACACAAAGTCATTGAAAGAAATTCCTCAATATACAGCTGAAGTTCGGAAGCCAAAAGTGCAACCCTTGTGTACTGCAACATTTCAGCCTGTTATGAACGCCTCATACTTCAGCTCATACACCAGACTTCTTTGAGTTACAGCTTAGGTTTTACGTTTTCTGAATAACTGCAATTCAAAGCACCGGTTAACTCAGGATTTAACTTCCGATGAAATTGAAAAGACTAGAGACTACTGCATACTTGTCTTTCAAAAACAGTGCTTCCGTGCGGAAATAAAAGCACTTGAAAATTCTATGCCATTACCTGCTAAATCGAAGATTACTCGTTTCAACCTGTTTCTTAAGGAAAATCATTTACGACTTGGAGGCAGATTGCAGTTTGCACCAGTTACTTCGGAAAAGAAACATCCCTTGTTACTTGATGGTTCTCATCATTTTGTGCAACTTCTCATACGCCACACTCATGTGCATCTGCATTACTTGGGTGTCAAAATTGTTCTTATGATCGAATTTTTGAATTCTACGTGAACGTGAAGCAATAAAAAGAGTTATCCACAGATGCCTACCATGCCATGCAGGCTTTCTAAGGCGCCTCATGGTACCCAGATTGAAGCTCCACTTCCAGCGGATAGAGTGACTCTTTGCATCCCATTCTCAACAACAGGGATTGGCTTCGCAGGTCCATTATATGTACGTAATTCTAAACTTTTGGACACTGCTTACATTGCACTGTTCGTCGGCTCAACTACGCGAGCATTGCATATTGAGCTAGTTTCAGATTTGACCACGGATAAGTTCTTGATGGCATTGCAAAGTTTTGTTGGTCGACGTGGACTACCACATACCATCTCTACCGATAACACCACCACCTTCCATGCTATAAACAGAGAATTGAGTTCTCTTTGGAATAGCTCAACTTCAACTAAGGTGCAACAGTTTTATGCCATTAATGGAATAAGGCGGACGGGCGCCTTGGTGGGAGCGATTAATCGGCTTGACAAAGCAATGCCTCAGAAAATTGCTTGGCCGAGCCCTCCTAGACGAAGAGGGTCTTGATAGGAATGGAAGCCGCCTTGAATAGTAGACCTCTAGTCTATGAGCAGGAAAATAACAGTGATGAAATACTAATGTCAGCTCATTTCTTGACAGGCAAGAAATTAATATTAGTACCATCCGATCCGGAAAAAAAGATCACGAATCTCACAAGAAATTACAGGATTCAGCAGGACTTAATAGACACATTTTGGAGAAAATGGTCCAAGGAGTATTTGTTACAACTGAGCACCTTCTACCTGGTACGCAATAGCGACAAATCATCTCACTACCGAGAAGGAGATGTGTTAGTGCATGAAAACATAACGCCCCAACACATGAGGAAAAAGGCTCGTGTCGACAAGCTGATCAAAAGCCGTTATGGGAAGGTTAGATCCTGCATATTACGCTTTGGAGGTAAAGAACTAACTTGTCCTATTCAACTGGTCATACCTGTGGAGGTTGACCAGGATGGGGAGGATGTCCGGTTCAAGTCTAATAACTGATGGCGCGCGAGCACTAGTAAACAACTGAATTTATTTTCTTACGAAGCAAAGAACTGTAACTTTGACTGTCCTATGTTCTGTGATCCAGTTTCATTAATGTTTACCTGTTAAATTCTATGTCTTCTTATTTTATAAAAAAAAATTGGTGTATCAATGAAAATAAATACGTTTGATACCCACTATGATTATAAGAATGGGACTCATTCATGTGTCGTCAAAGAGTGTACGATAGAAGGATCACAGGTTTGATACCCGATTCCACGGAAGATTCACCGTATATACGGCCTGGTGCATGTTAAATCCATTGAGGGTCAAGCGTCCTTTATCTGGTGTGGTGTAGAAGCTTGGAGTGACGTGCCGGTTCAGGTGTCATCTGTGTCATCTGCCTACGGTTTAAAATTACGAGATTCGTCCCAAAGTAGCTTCCAAATTGGCCAATAATATATGAGTGACGCTTTCACTTGCTTCGATAATCATTTTATTGTTATATCTAAATGAGTGTCATCTGAAGCCTTTTTGTAATGAGTTAAGTCACTAGAGCTACCTTGTAAAAAGGAACATTTATTAACTAAAACTTAACATTAAACAAAGAATAACAAATATTAATCGAACTCGAATGAATCGTAGCAAATATCAACATTTTTAGAAAATTCTAGAAGAAGAAGTTGTAGTATTCACAAATCAGTTGTAGCCCTGCTTAACTGGAACAGAAGCCGGCAAGCTCACGCAGCGGCTAGACACATTCCAAAATCAAATTGGCGCTGCACACTTGGCACGTGTCACGTGAGCAGGAATTGCGTCTGTTAGTAATAAGACGAATAACTTTTATTTCCGGAAACAGCTAAAAACAATAAATTAAGAGAAATAGGCTGCTTGTTGCTAATTGCGATCTTAAGATGATGCGCAATTCAGTAAATAAATTGGTTTTATAACAACGGTTATTAAAACTTAAATTCGAATGCAATAAATTCTTCAAAACACAACTCATTCTAACTAAGAAGTCTTCAAGATTAAATATGAGGTTTGAAATAACCTGGAATTTAAAGCTATTTTTTTTTCATTCTTTTGACACGTGGAGCTTTTTCCCAAACGTCATCATCTATTTTTAGTGAGTACAGATCGATTGTAATGACAGTATTTTGAACATTGGGGCGGGACAAAAATAGAGCCCCTTATTAGCGAAAATGAATCTTCGTTGAGGCATAATCCTTAGGAATAAATTGTTTCAATAACTAAGAATTTTCCTACTGAGAATTCCTTTAGATTACATGATATATCAAGAGGAAAAAAAATTATAAGTGAAACTAAGTTTTTTAACATTTTTTATTCTTTAAATAAAAGAAATGTATCGCTACTTAATTTTCCATTTTAGTGAACGTGTTTCACTTTTTTTCTAGAAGAGTTAACTAAAAAATAATTTTTGCAAGAAATTTAAATAACAAGGAAACCAATTATCTCGGAAGAGAATATTTTAAATAGAGTAAGTTCTTTCATAGACAAACTATTTTGTCAAATATAAATACTGGAAATAATAATTTATACACCAGCAAAAATTTTGAAAAATTATGTAAAAAAATAATTACAAAAAATAAAAAAATAAAATTTCAATATTTTATATTGTTTATTTATTTATTCGTAATTTTAGAAGTTGTGAAGACAGTTAGTGAGGAAGATAATCAGGAATAGCTGAAATTCATGAAGTCAGTTGGTGAAAGAGCTAATCAGGAAGAGTTGAAGTTCATGAAGACAGTTTACCTGCCAAACGTATATGCCATCAGACATCTTACAGTATGTTGTCTTATGCTATGCTGTGTCGTCACGTTATTTTTCCTTCTGCAGGATGCAGAATGGATTCCAGAATTAAATTGATACGGTGCATTTGGCGTGTATCATGTGGATATGAATTCGACTTCATTAAAAGCAATAGAAACACCATAACAGAAAATTGAGATGTAAAAAGACTATTTTATTTTTCGATTCAAAGCATAAAGTAACTGATACTGTTTAACTGAAAACGTTTTCAGATGGTCACAGAATAAACTAAGGTTTGGAAAACTGTAATTCATAAATGATTAATTTTGATCAAAATGATTACTATTCTATTACTAACTATTCCTTTGAGACAAACTGTTACTAGGAGATTTCCCTTCTGGCACTCAAATGAAACTAGAAAATTGTTAAAAAGGAAAGCCAGGGTCCGAAGGTTGGCTTTAAAAGGTGTACATCCTTATTCAGTAGATGAATTCAGAACTCTACTTTCTGCTGTTAAGTATAGTATCCAAAAAGATTATAACACATATCTGCGGCTCACGGAAAATAATATAATTTCGGATCCTAAAAAATTTTGTTCTTATGTTAATAATAAAAACATCAATTTACCTTACAGTTTATACTATGATAACGTGTGTTACGAGAATGATGGCGATATTGCAAAGGCTTTTGCTGACTATTTTAAATCTGCATTCAAACCTAGCACAAACTATGATATAAAGGATGAGTTCAAGAGCAACTGTGTCGGTGATTTTGTTAAAATCGACAGCGTTACTTATGATGATGTGGTTTTGGCGATCAGGGAATTAAAATCTTCTCTAACTGTTGGTGTGGATAATATTTTTTCTTTTATTATTAAGGGATGCGCTGAGTTTTTCATTTTTTCCCCTTCTTATTATGTTTAACCTGTCGTTGAGATCAAACGTATTTCCTCATGTCTGGAAGCAAACAAGAATTATTCCTGTTTTTAACAAAGGAGATGCACAGGATTGTAAAAATTATCGACCCATTGCTATTTTAAGTCCCATGTCTAAGAATTTTGAAATTATAATACATAAAAGACTTTTCCACCAAATTAAGAACCTAATTTCTTCATCTGAACACGGTTTTATTCCTAAACGTTCAACTGCCACTAATTTATTTTGCTTGACAAATAAGATTATTTCTTCATTTCAAATTGGCTCACAAGTTTATGTTATTTACACCGACTTTTCGAAGGCCTTTGACTCTAACGATTTTGGCATTCTTTTAAATAAGTTACATGGCCTTGGTTTTCATGTTAACCTGACGGATTGGCTTCATTCTTATTTATGCAGTGGCGAATCTAGGGGAGCTATCGGGCTGTAGCCCGCCCCAGAGCTAAACAAAAATTCTTGATTTTATTTAAAATCACTGCAACTGTTTGTTCTTAATTTTCATATAAAAAATAATAAAATCGTGACAACATTGCTTTCTGGCTTAACAGGCTTGGAAATTTTCCTACTTTTCTAGTCATTCCACTTCTACTTGTAGCGTTGGCGCGGTCGAAAACATTTTTTGGTTAGCTATTTCATTGCATTTTTTATTAAATTATGGAAAGTATTGTAGTGTTCTTTATGATTTTTATTGTCAGGAGAGGTAAGTCTGTAAAATTAAAGTGTTTTGGTTTACATAAGCCATGAGGTTTGACATTCGTCACTACGGTACAAAATTTTTATGACCTCAGCCCCCCCCCCCAGACCCGAATACTGGATTCGCCACTGTATTTATGTAACAGGACACTCTATGTTTATTTTAATAATACTCTTTCAAGTGAGTTCTCGGGTACTTCCGGTGTCCCACAGGGCGCTAATCTTGGACCTGTGCTTTTTATTTTATTCATTAATGTCTTTACTAGTGTTTTTAAATACTCTGAGTGTCTTTTATTTGCTGACGACTTGAAATTGTTTAGTTCCATGAATTCCAATCTAGATGCTGTTCTTCTGCAGAGTGATATTGATTGTCTTAAAAAGACAATCAAGATCAAGTGTGCACAGACAACAAGTTACACCTGAATATTGAAAAATGTAGTATTCTTAGTTATGCTAGAAAAGCTCAGCCTTTGAATCATGTTTATAAAATTAATTATCTTGTTTTATCATGCTCAGATTCAGTCACGGAAATGGAATTTACTTACAAGATATATCTTCTTCATGTCTACGTGATACGTTTAATATGCCTAGTTTGTGTTCCAGACGAGATGTTTCTTGTGTTCTTTTCTTTTATAAGGTAAATCAACGGTTCGATCGATTAAACTGATATACTGAGCGCTATAAATTTCGCTGTGCCTGTCAGATCTTTAAGGAATCAAAGTTCTTTTTCAAATGTGTATTCTAAATTTAATTATATTAACAGGTTCTCGTTATATAAATTTTATAAGACTTTTAACAGGATCTCTGGTAAACTGGACATATATCATATGTCTCCTACTGTTTTTAAATCGAATTGTTTTCAACTTTTAAATACATGACCTGATTTCTTTTTCTTTTCTTACGCTTGACTATACATATTAAGATTTTTATGCGTTGATCTAGTGTTTGTGTGTGTTTGACTTTTTGACCCTTGCTTTTTTAATAGTTTTTTGATTTAATGTTCTAAATTTTTTTAAAAAAAATGTATGATTTTTTTTTACAATTTTAATGTGACGGTATGCAACATGGACTTTTGGAACCTTAGTGTGTTTTAGTGCTTTTGTAATTGCGTGTTTTCGTTTTAAAACATTTATGTGTTTACATTTTTATAATTAATGTGATTTTGAGCTATGAACTGTTGTATTCTCTGCAGTACTGTTTTTTCTTTGTGTTTTAATTCACTTTGTGGCTTGTGCTTTTTGTATGTTTTTGATCATGCACTCTGCAAATGGAGTCATCTGTAGTGTGCTTTCTTTGAATAAATAAAAATAAATAAATAAATTACCGTGCAAGAAAATAATAATTTTTAGTTAAATGTACCAAAACGTGGTACTGAAGTATTCTAGCTGATCAACACAAAATAGATAGCATGTACAGCTCGCCACAGTATAAATAACAAAATGCAATTTTTATCATATGATCATTGGCTTCTATTGATATCAAATCAACCCCCAAGAAAAACACGCTTAAATTTGTAAAGCATTCGCCGTGCGCTTTTTAGTCGAAACTTTTTTTGACTTTGTTGCCTGCCTTTTGGAAATCTGTCCTTTACATTTCTTACGAAGAATCTAATACCACAGTTCTGTTTACCTTTGTTGTCGGTCGGTCCACGATTTGTCATATTCTATTAACATAATGTCCATAGTTTGCTATCTATATATTTAAAATAATTTGGCAAAACTAGATGTCATTAACCCAGCCTCAACCACTTAACCGATTTCCACAATTTTTATTTCATATGAAAGCTTATGACGTCTAGTTATATCACCAACAGTTGCCTGCCACCCACCACCCTCCATTTTCAGGATGAAATAGAAAAAACTCTTCTTCACTGTACATTCT
>BGPR01000357.1:465497-580884 GCA_013235015.1 Araneus ventricosus
AGTAGTAATTAATTTATATAATATCACGGCTGTGTACCAGACTTTTACCATTGCTGTAATTAATTTTAAACAAAATAATCTTCCATAATTCCATCACTTTTTAGAATTTCACAAATAAAAAATATTTTAATTAAGCTTTTCATAATTTAATTAATTTCCATCCCTTTTTAGAATTTAACAAATAAAAATTATTTAAATTAAACTTTTCACGATTTAACTAAACTTTACAACACAGGGTAGCGAGATCCAGCTTACTTATCGGGCTTTTTTAATGTATACGAATGACTTTACTGTGTCTATATCTCTTTAGCCTGGACGACGTACTGCACTGTAAAAAATATCCGTTTTTTCCCCGGACTTTTTCCGCATATTTTACGGTTTAAAGCTGTTTTGTTGACAATACGGTTTTTCACCGTTTTCCGCTCCAGCCATAAACGGTTTAAAACCGTCAGTTCAAATTCTATTTTTCGTCATACGGTATTGCTTTCCGTATAATAACTTTCCCTTTTCTTAAATGTAATTTTATTGCATTCATTTCATGTTTTTAATAGGGTTCCATCTCCGCTATTGTTTACACATGTTGCAGTAACCTGTTGTCACTCATGAAAGCTAACCTTAAAACACATGTTCTGGCAATAGCTGATTTTTACACCACTAGGTGGCGCCACTAGAGCTATAGTGACTTTAAAACTCAAATAGATTATTTTTACTTCATTTTGAGAAGTCTCCGGTGGTCTAGTGGTTAGAGCGACTGCCTTTTATTTCTATGAACGCGGTATCGATCCCCGGCTCGGAGGAAGTTTTGTCACCATCTTGCATCGAAATCGTGCAAGTAAGTTCAATTAAGAATTATATTAATTAAACTAATTGAAATTAATAATTAAGCCTTGATTAATTAATATTCCTAATTGATAATACACGTCAGCCCATTTCAACTCGGACAGAAGGAGAAAACAACTCAACTCAGTCGATGACGTCATTTACTTCGATGACTTAATTTTTACGGAGAAAACTTAATTTCATACGGTAAAAAACCGTTGTGCCTACGGATTTACTTCTTAACTTTTACGGTTTTGCACAACCAACCCAGCTGCCAGTTTAAAACCGTAAATTTTACGGGATTTTTTTTACAGTGTGGAAAGCTTGTGCACTGATATCGCTACAGAATTTAGGCAAGCATTTTCAGTATTGCATGCAGGTCATATGAAAATCCTCTAGAACAGAGGTTCCGAACGTGTGGTACGCGTACCTCTATGGGTACGCGAGCTCAAAGTCGATAATGGTGGACACAAGAAATCATAAGGGATTAAAAATGTTACCGAATTTTGTTTCCCCAAGTTCGTGTGAAAGTAAAAGTGAAAGTTGTGCAAGTCCTAAACCTACCCTCAAGATAAGAAAAAAAGAAAGCAAAAGGAACTGTAATTTTTAGCTATTCTTATAAGTTAATGCGAAATTATTACAATACTGATTCCATCTGTAATGACGTTGAACTAATACTATGGTAAAAATGGAATTTAAAAAAATAAGTCCAGAAAATGTCATAAATTCCGGTCATTTGACTGTTAAGCTTACTTAGGCCCTTAAAATTATTGATAAAACTTCTTTGTGTAGACAGATGGTTAGAAGGAAGGTTATGGCAGTAGGGGGTACTCGAAAATAAAAAGACTAATCAAGGGGCACGCTAGGGAAAAAAGTTTGAGAACCCCTGATCTGTAAGAAGGCTGATATCCTGATATTTCATCTCTTGATTTCTTCTTTTGGGGTTATATCGAAAAAAGAGTCTTTGACACACTAGTTCATCATATTGAAACATTTAAATCTAGAGTAATAGAAACTGTGTCTAGTGAGTCTAGAACATATGCTGGACAACATGTAGAGAGAACTAGAATAGCACATGGCATTCTCCAAACCAACTAGAAGGAACGCAATGAAATTTACTAAGGTAATTAGTCACATTACAATTAAATTACTGTATTTACAATTTAAGAAAATAAGCATATGCCTAAAACTTTTTTCGCGATAAATTTTTACAGTCAGGGGAAGACTTTCAATTGACTTTCGAAAAATATATGAAGCAGCCTTCATACATTTTTGGAAAGTTAATTGAGCGTACAATCAAGAACCAACAACTATTTCATGCATTTCAGCTTTATTATCGATAACTAAAGTGGGTTTAATATATTAGACGTAGAGTTTGAATGAAGAAAAAAACTTTTATTTTTACATTATATCACCTAGAATCTATGTTGTTGTTTTCTGTTCTTAAGTAACTCATGTAGAAGTGTGTCCGCTTGAGTCAAAATATCTCTTCATCCTGGAAGAAGTACTGGGAAGCGTGTCCACTGACAACACTGTTAAGTCTATCTCCAGAATTTCTTCAGCAATTCACATGTTGTAATTATGGTAAGCAACCTATATCGCACGAAGGTTAAAAGTTCTATAGAATGAACAAAATCACACACTACATATCTCACATTTCCTTACATTAACTATAAGCCATTAACATAAGGATATGCCTTATCGTTGTTTAGTGTCACTAAGATAGATGCAGCTCCAACTTTCGCTAGATATCGTGGAATTTTCGAAATTGCCACCTAAGGCGCATCAATAATCACTATGCTAAGCACATCGTTTTGTTCAAGCATTCCTCTGCAATCGAAAGAGAAATCACCTTTCTTGAAACACAAAACAACCTTGACCTTCATGACATAAGAGTGTTACACGAATCACGCAGCGCTTTCTGGAGAAGTATTGTAATCCCATTGACAAAATCCTGTTGACGTCACTATACTGCTGGAGGCAGTAGCAGCCAAAAATATTCAATGAAATATTTTTATGTGCAGTGTTTGTTATATTTTCAGTAGATAGAGATTAGTGCTTGCATTACAGTCTGGTGCTAAAATTATTATTTTTTATTTAATGATATTCAAGTAAGTTAATGAAAAGACTTGAAATAATTTGTATTTGTCAGTGAAACTTCTTCCGTATGTTGCTTGCCAGGCCCTCAGTTTTTTGAGAAAATTTATATTTCACTTTGGCTGCCTAAAACTAGGAATTATAAGAAAGAAACAGAAGAGTCCGGGAAAGTTAGCTAATTTTGTATTTAAATTTAAAAATGTTCTTATGTATCCCCTGTTCTGCGGGGTACTTTTAGGTGTCTTTTACAGTTTTTGCTCCTCCCCACTTTTACCACCTAATCGCTGCCACTGCGTTAGTACATTGTTTTGCCTTGGTTAGGATTTATTTTTATTCATTTTAATTTTTTCAAAAAATCTTCATAGCGTCACAGGTATTGTACTGTGAGTCGTCTAATTTGAACTTTCAGTACATCAATAATTCCCTTGAGCTGACGTTTCCTTTTGAGTGAAATGTAAAGGTGTGCTTTTTTCTAATAAAAGGGCTAGTTAAAGAGGAAGTCCTTATATCAAGCAACTAAATGTCTGATTAATCTTGTATCGAATTGTTAATCAATTGACGAATGGATAGGAGAAGGTCGTGCCATGAACAAATAAATGCCAGTATGGACGTTGAGAATGATAAAGCAAATGAAGACATATTTCCACTATCTTTTCAAAATGCATTAAAAAGCGTTTAAACATTGACGAATTTCTTCGTATGCTAGTGTAACACTGGAGAAAAATACCTTTAAGGATAGAATTGTGTTCAGTACTTTAATTAGAATCCAAAATCAAAGGACACGACAGTCAAAACTAACAGAGTTCTGGAAACTTTGCTGAAAAGGAAGAAAAATCAAGGCATATTGCAATGAGGGTAGCCATTTTAACTTCTGTCAATTGTAAGAAAATTATTTAAAATATAGCAATATATCTGCTTATGAGATTTACATTTTGATACTTAATGTTCTGTAGTAAAAATTCAATAAAGAAGAAATATGCATACACGATTGGTTACTCAAAAAGTGTTATTGCAATAAAAGTACTGTATTATCATTAACTGTTCTTCAATTATTTAAAAGTTAGAATTTTAAAATGTATTACTATAGTCTGACATTATAAGCATAATAATATACTAAATACTTATGAAATTTTGTTATAATAGAGCTATTCCAATATTGTATTTTACGGCTAAGTAAGTATTTTGAACCTCGATTCGATGTACAGAGTTCTCGTTAGTGCTTTGTTTCGGAGTGGTCCCTTGCACGATGTATTAACCCTTCGCTCCTAACCCCGGCATCCAAAAAGCAGCTCTCGGAGACGAACGCCGGCTACAGTCGGCGGCATTTATCCAAACTTTAATTATGAAGTTGAAGTTGGGTTTTGTTTGGGATATATAGCGGCAAAGGCTGTCATCCCCTAGTATCCGAGAGTCACAGTTAGTAGATGTCAAAGAGTTTCAGCGACTGCAGAAAAACCTGAAGATGGCGCTTAGAAGTGCAAATCGTATGAAGAAAGACTTTGCGTGAAGAAAAAATTTGAAGAATCAGATTGAGTTTCAAGCAGGAGATCCTTCTGTGGGGCAAATACTTCTTGCAGTTTAAAAGAATATGTTCGATAGTGTTTTTTTTATTGCACACGGAGCAAAAGGGGTTGTTGTGAAGTCCAAATATGTGCAAGGGTGATGATCATTCGGGTTAAAATGCGAGTAATGATGTTATCCTCGCGTCTAATTTTTAGCCATGGTGCAAGGGATAAGATGGAGGGTAGGACTCCCAGGATTTTTAGATATTTGCTATTTCGAAAGTTTTCAATCGGTTTTTGAATAGAAAAATTACTATAGTATGAACAAATATCTTCCAATGTATAGGTCCGACTCCGTAACATTTTTGCTTAATTATGATAATTATTGTTTATGTAGAAATCACGAATATGTTTTTTAAAAAAGTCCTTATTCTTCCAAGAGCATGTCAAGGTAACGTTGCTCGGGTGCAAGACGTAAACCCAAACGCTAAAGACTGTTCATACGCAATGTGTACGCTTTTGTTGTGGAGTTCAGTTCAATGCCGGCTCTAGGTCGGAAGGTACCGCCGTAGCGAAAGGGATAAAGAGGTTTTGCTGTACTTTGATTTTGATGTATTGATTCAGAAATAAATTAAAATGACCTATTGGACAGGTAAACTCTAAAATTTACAGAATTCTAATACGCCTCAGTATCTACATTAAAGAAATGCTTAAAGTGGGATCGGAACAGAAGGTGTTGGATTCGAATCCACGTCTTTTTTTTTTCTCAGCGTCATATAGAAAACTGGTTTATAAAACACCTTAGAAATCGGTTTTCTTTATACTGACTAAAACCCGTGCACTTTACATGTGATAACTGATATTCAGACTAATTTAGAAAAATTATTGCACTTCGGTCCGTGCTGTTTGTTATGGGTTTGCTTTTTCTTCTCCTTTGCAGCACAACTGAAGAACAATTTCCTTCCGGCAGTCTTCTATAAATGTCATCCTTCCTGCAATATCTTCATAGACCATTTCACCAATCTATTCTTTTCGTATCCATGTGAATAAAAAAAGCTGTACTTTTTGAGATTAGTATTTTAGTCTGAGGATTTAGTCTGAATGAGCGTTGGTACAGAAATTTTGAATACAAACAATTAACGAAAGGAAACAGAATTACAATAAAGGCAACATTTTTAAATTACAGAGATTTTTTAAGAGCGTAAATCCCGTTATTCACATCGCTTTTCCTTTTGTGTGTTTGAAGCTATGCGAAACCAGTGGGAGCGTTCTTTCCTGACATTCTCGTATACTTTCACAGAATGGCGTGTTTTGTGTTTAGCTTCTGCCTGAAGACTGATTGGGTTCAAAATTTGACACAGATCTATAATTGTGGTGAAAGCATCATAAAGCTGAAATTCAACTTTATAGTTTGTTGCGTTTTTTAATTATCTCATTCACATACACACGCGTAGGCAGACAGGCAATTAACTCTTTGACGGAATTGGTATGGATCTACAATTTTGGTAATAAAACTATATACCAAATTTCATCAATCTAGCTTGTTTGTTTTTGAGATATGTTCATATTTACCCGGATGGGCAAACAGGGAGGCTTATCGTAGACGTATGTCGTCAAAAATGTGATAAAAATTTATAATATTTTTGTACACATACACAATTACAGCTTAAGGAGTTTTTGAGTTATCGTGTTCAAAGGCAGGCCGTTTCGGACTGAGGGAGGTTTAATATGGGGGGTTCATGAAAATCTCGAGATCAAATTTTTGACGTCTAAAATACTTCCTCTTTGTATTGTACTGCGTATACATGAAACATAAAAAAATCTGAAAAAAAAATGCTTTCATTTTCTTATGAAATATGGTTTTTGTGAAGGAAGAATCTCCGAATAGTTTTGCGCTTGCGCCGTTGAAATGAATAAGGACTCAGGTGGTCCGAAAGATCTTGCCGAGATGCTTTAGCCGATATTACTGACTCTTCTTTGTCTCGGATGGCAGCGTTTAATATTTTGGACATAATATGAGCCGAGAAGAAAAAAATGAGATATTTTTGTTTTGGTAAAATGCGGTGAAGTTATTTACCACACCTGGGTTCTCAGAACACTGCATGCAGGTGAATAAAAGTAGATTTATTATCTATAGATTAGAATTATTCTGTCTTAGATTTTATCACTAAATTTGAGTAGATATACAGAAAATGAAGTAGGCAGCCTTTTGTGTCATGTAACCCATCGACATTTGGCTGCAAATTGTGTTCAGTCTCGGTATGTTACGTGCGACAAAAGACTGTCACAATTTTTCCACTAAAGGGTTTTTGATAGCTGCCACCTTTTAGAAGTTTTGCCGTTATTATTTCATCAGAGATACTTTAATGCTTTTTTCCTCTTTTTCTATATATATTTCATGTACTATTTTACTAACGTAAACCTTGAAGCATCGAGATTGCGATATTTTTTATTTTATACACGTATGAGAAAGTAAACATATTTCGATATTATCACAAAATGAAATTCATAGAAATCATTGCCACCCAAAGTATGAAAAATTACATAATATTAAATTGGAAAATCAGATGATAATTGCTGTTTAGTCTCATTAGAACTATTAAAGCATCCACACTGATTGGCCAATTTCTGGCTATTTTACAGCATATGACACTATTACTTGTGTGGATATAGGAGTAAGAGACTGGCACCATTTCGTAATGCGCATGAGCAGAATACATGTCAGTGTTTTCTTTCTTCATGGAGTAATGTTATCACTTGTATATAATGACATATTCGAGTCAAAATATAAAAAGTGACGAAGATATTTTGAAAAAGCCACTTTAGAACATGTCTTTACAAAAGATGCCAAGAGAATTTCAGAGTTACAAATTGAAAAACAATGTATTTGTTTGGTTTGTGAATGAATGTTCGCATATAACAGGGTGTTTCAAAAATTAAGAATAAAAGGAGGTCTATGGGTGCGCAAATTATCAATGCAATTGAATTTCCTGTCTAGACAGCTGACATCATCACAGCATTCGAACTCCGCTGGTAGGTGGATCTAGTTGTGCGGTAATGCATCTAACTCTCAATTAGAAGATAAAGACACTGACGGAAACGTGAAAAGATAACGTAAGAAGGTGATAAGGTTTTTACGCCTAAACGTCTTTGACTGCTCTCGACAGGTGTGAGGTTGCTGCACGAAAGCGCCGGACCGCATATGGCTTCAGTTACGCATAATTTGGTGCAGTGTTTCCAAAGGGGTTATTGGAAACACCCTTCCTACAGTCCGAACCTCGCACCAAGTGATTTTCATCTCTTTATTTGAGAAGTCGACATTTCAGAACCGATGCCGAAGTTCAGAAAGCCTCTTTTGGCGTGGCTCCACGACGTTGACGTTGATTTCTTCTATGCCGGTTCCGATACTTTGGTGTACCGATGGAACAAATGAATCTATTTTGACTGTGTGGAGAAGTAATATGCACCAGTGCCTTGCTATGTTGTGTATCACTTAGAATTCGTGATTAAGGGTTTTCCCTCAGAGGGCTTGTTACCTTACTTCTTGAACTAGACTTATACATTGAAATTTGACACCTATACAAACGTTATTGCTCATGATTTTTTTTTCTGTGCCGAATGCATTACGCAACTTAACTGTGCAGTCTTTATCAATTAGATTTAGCTCGGGGAAAACATAGAACAGTGTGCGTCTCGGCGCCCTAGGGCAGTCTTGACTTCCTCACAGGTGCGCTACGAGATATTTTATAATTTTCATAATTTTAGTTAAAATATTAATTCAATTTCATAGGTCGCGATATCAAACAAAGATGGTGTGAATTAATAAGTAAGTGGTTTGCACGAGCAGTTTGCTCAGTTTCGTGTGGTTTTAGTCTGGAGCCACATGTCCTTTGTTCGATTCAACAGAACTCAGGCGAATGCCCATAGTATCAGTTGAATATTGTTGTGATCAAGTGCAGTTTCTGGAGCACTTTTTTTCTCACGTGTATTTAAAAAAATGGATCGTTTTTTATTTAACAGCAATAAGTGTTGTTAGAGTAGAAATAAAGAGGTCATGTCGTCAACAAATGGAAGTTTAAAAATCGTAAATATGATGACAGTTATTTGAATTTTGGTTTTACTTGATAGAAATTATCGACTAAGAAAGGCCACAATGTGTTTTGTGTGCGAACATTTTATCACCAAAATGCAAGCTACTAAGTAAGTTGAAACGCCATTTAGAAACCACTCACACCAGTGCAGCTTTTAAAACTCGTGACCTCTTTAGCAATAAGTTAATGGAATTGAATAAAAGGGTAGTTTTTTTCATTAAGCAGGCATCAATACCAAGCGATGCATTACTAGCATCTTACAAGGCAGCGCGCATTGTAAAATGCCAGGAACACAATACCACATACCCTCGAAGTGCTAAACTCAAAGAATTTTAAATCTATCAGTTATTAATTCTTATTTGTTCGCAGCCGGATTTTCGGCAGTTGCCGCCAAAATCAAAGTATAGCTAGAAAAACAATGTGGAAAAAGGAAATGAGGGTAGCTATGGCCAATAGGGATGAGAAAAACCAACCGGTTTCATTGTTCGGTTAACCGGTTTTTTCGGTTATTTTTTTTGTCCCGGTTATAACCGGTTGTTTTTTTTAAATCCAATAACCTGGTAAAAAACCGGATTAGAAGATAGGCTCGATTTTAGGTTCGATTAGTCTAAAATTTACCAAGTTATGAAGCTTTGAATTTCATCATCTTAGGCCAATAAACGACAATCGCTTCCTCAAAGCGTCTGTTGGTTGGCGGATTACTGAAAGAGTCTTTATGAACAGATAAATATTGGCCAATGGATTGATTTCCTGTAAAAACAGTATTAATAAAGTATTTTGTCTACAAAACGGCGTTTGTTTTTTATTTAAAAAAACCAAAAACCGGTTGTTTTGAGCGGTTTCAACCGCCAGGTTAAACCGGAGATTTAAAAAAAACCCTAAATAATAATACTGGTTATTCTCGCAATAACCGTCATCCCTAATAGCTATTCCGTGATTTGAGAAAACGTGCGGTGATGATCAGATTTATTGCCCAGTTTTAAGCAATATTCAAGGTAAGAAAATGAAAAAAGCTGCTCTCAATCATTACTGGGTTCCTTGATCAATGATGGCTGAAAAACAATGATTATTATGCAAAAGAACACGACGGCATGTCACACAACAACGCTTTGATTGGCCGATTCACAGCACATTTTATGATGAACACTATACAGAGAAGATAAAGAAGGGGGGGGGGGATATTCCGGAGAGGAGATCACGCAATCAGTTTGGGTTGCCGCCAGAATTCTTACATCCCACTGATTATAATATTTATTGAAATTTGTTCGATAAACTTTTATCTGACTAAAAATGTGTTTCATTTATTTTTACCTAACCAATGCAAAATTTAATCGCTATCAGGGGTGACGTCAATGGGGGTCCGGGAGAACCAGGGCAACCCCCCGTGGGACCAAACTTTTGTACTCCGTTCACGTAACGGGCTATTCAACTATTAGCCCATTGCAATTAGGTAAAAAAAGGGGAAAAAATTTATAAAGTTTTTAAATTTTGGTCAAACACTCCTTGGACCTCAAGGATATGAGAACCGAAAAGTGGGAACTTCCCCCTTTCGGGGGGAAAACTGAAGCGAAGTGGGGTGTTTCGTCAGTTTTTCCTAGATTTCTTCATCCCTACACATTCAATGTTAAAAATGGTACAGATGAATGTTGTAGAGCATAACATTCTGCATCGAATGAGTACCAACACTATATATTTTGTTGAAGTAGTACGATTACAAACTTATCAAAGTTGCAACGATTTTTCAATTTTCAAAAAAAAAAAAATCATTATTCTTACAAAAGTCGACGGATGCAATCAAAGATGCTGTCTAAATACAGTTTGTATGTTTAAGTATTCACTTTTGTAAGCAAATACATATGTCCGTGCAACAATACCAGAGCGCTAGTGTGGTGTGGAAGTTAGGAGAGAGTGTACAAGTAGTTCATTGCAATTAGACCAAAAAACAACAAATAGGAGAAAAATTTATAAAGTTTTGAAACTTTGGTCAAATACTCTTCTGACATCAAGGAAACGGGAACCGTAAAGTTTCCATCTCTGAGGGGGGAGCTCCCCCCCTAACCCCCCTCGAACTTGCAAAAACCATCAAAGCACAAAATAATAGTACCCAGCTTATAAAAACAATTATTAACATCGTTTATCTTTTTAAATGAAATAAATTATCTTCGTAAATATTCTAATTATATGAAGCCTCTTGCTGGCCATGCTTTTCTTACGGAAATTTATTTCTATCAATAAAAAAATGAACAAAAATTGAAAGTAAATCACAGAATTATAGTTGTTTTTCAATAATTTTTCATTTGTTAAAGTAGTAAATTAAAAAGAGTTTATTTATTAAGTTATTTATTATATCTGCGATATTATTCATGCCATTGACCTTGAACCCCCGCATGCACAGCGTCTGGCCGCCTAACAGACATAATAAACGTCAGCCATAAACGTCTCTAAACGTGTTATGTATCATGACACAACTTCAGGGTTCTATGGCAAGGGAAAACTACAAGAAGAGCAATTGTTCAACCGCAGTAAATACCTGCAAGATATCCCTGAGATCTTTAATAACCCTAAATCTACTTATACTGACATCGAAAGAGCAGGTGAGAGGGTCATCTTCGCATTGTGCAGCAACACGAAGAAAGAGGGAAGTATCTTGAATAAGATGAGGTATGACTGTTTCAATCAATTTGTAGATCAAGCGAGTTCTGCTATTTTTCTCTCCAAGTTAACTCCAACCACAGAAGCTGCACATCAATACTGCCGGCGCACATTCCACCAAGTGCAAACATGTCAAGGAGAGTGCTTTAACCCATCGAGCTGGGGATGGAAGTTAGTGAATAAGTCGTTGACGCTCATATACACTATTAAAGGACCTAAAATAGTGTCTCTAATTACTTATGGATGTAATAAAGGCTGTGGAAAAAATGCAAGAGCTAACCTGCGTTGCAATACTTAGTGCAAGAACTGCCAAGGCAAAAGCTGAATTAATACCGAAGCAATAGACATCGTCGAAGAAGAAGACGAAGAAGATAATGATATCATATAAGTAAGCAGGAGCAATTACATTATTATACATTATCTATGCAGAAATAATTTTAATCACAATTGTATTGCAAAATGAAATAATTTGTATTGAAATGTTGTAGTAAATATTTTTCCCACTTTCGATACTCTTTATAATTCTTGATTCATGACTATTTTTCAAATTTTCAGTTTAAAGAAAGTTATGTGTTATTTGATGTTAGAAAATCCTGGGTTTTAATCTGTATTGCAGGTTTTTGCTTCTAAAATGAATTGCAAATGAATAAAAAAAGACACTAACTTATCAACATAGACTTTTAAAAACATCCGTGATTTTGATAGTTTATTAAAACATTCAATTGGCAATTTAAATATTTTTGATTTTGTTTTTTACAGGAAAATTATGCAGATACAAGCTTAAATCTATCGTCATAATTTATAAAGAACTTAATTACTTAGAATTACAAACTTAACTACTTACTTACAAAGAATCATAATTATCGCTTGTTTCATAAGCAAGATATCGCCTTTTCACGGTTTCTGTTTTTCGAAGTTTCGGGGGGAGGGGGGATGGGAGAAAGCTTCCCCCTCAGGGATGGAAACTTTACGGTTCCCGTTTCCTTGATGTCAGAAGACTATTTGGCCAAAATTTCAAAACTTTAAAATTTTTTATTTTTCTCTTATTTGTCGTTTTTTGGTCTAATTGCAATGAACTACTTGTATGCTCTCTCCTTACTTCCACACCACTCTAGAGCTCTGGTATTGTTACACGGACATATGCATTTGCTTACAAAAGTGAATACTTATACATACAAACTTTATTTCGACAGAATCTTTGATTATATGCGTCGTCTTTTGTAAGAATAATGATTTTTTTTTTAACTTGAAAAATCATTGCAACTTTGATAAGAGTTTGTAATCGTACTACTGCAACAAAATATATAATGTTGGTACTCATTCGACGCAGAATTTTGTGCTCTACAACTACTCTACTGTGTTTAACATTGAATGTGAGGGATGAAGAAACCTAGGAAAAACTGACCAAACACCCCACTTCACTTCAGTTTTCTCCCCCATAAGAGGGGAAGCTCCCCCTTGAGGGGTGGAAACTTTTCGGTTCTCATATCCTTGAGGTCAAAGAAATATTTGACCAAAGTTTCCAAACTTTATAAATTTTCCCCCCTATTTGCCATTTTTCGGTCTAATTGCAATGGACTATAGTAGATAAATAAAGAGCTAGCGAAAATTTGAGAGGGTCATCATTACGTCCCTCCCCTAGTACAGCAAGTCGTGCCCCTCTATCAGGGAGATCCTGACCCCCGTCGGAAGGACTCTAAAGCCACTCCTGTTGACTATTTTTCAAAAAGTACTTGTTGGACTTTATATAGGGCGAAATTTGCAGTGCAGTGCTTGCAGTATGCAAAATATGCAGTGCCGGAACGCTCTAATCTGTGCGACAAAAATCGCGCTGTTTTAAGGGCATTTTCACATTTTTTAATTTATTTCTCGTAAAAAAAAGCAGTGCCGGAACGGCGTTCCGGCTCCACTACACCCCTGCATAGGCCACTCTTGGAAAAAGTTGAACTTACCAAGGGCACCGTGAGTCAAAAAAGTCTGGGAACCACTGACATAGATTATATTTACTTGTTTGTCTCATTATTAATTTATTCTGCTAAGCTTGGTTGGGCAGATCTAGAGGTAGAATTTTCTGTTCAATCATTTTCACCTCTCGCGCGACAGTCTGCGTCTCGAGTGAAACCATTTTCTTGAAATAATTGGTAAAACCGTCTTGAGCTCTAGTTTGTTCCATATAGTGTAATATGAAAAGAGAAAAAGTTAGCACTCCCTCTGACAAGTATGTTCCAATTATCGCCCATCCTACACAGTCTCAAGTCTCAGTTTCGCTACAGTCTTAATGCCTCCCTGCTGTAAAAACTTTTCTGAGGATCTGACGACGAAAAGTACTTTTATTAAGAAAAGACGGAGTCTTGCCAGCATGTAAAGTTAGAAGGAATACTTTGTTAGAATTTTGCGTAGGGCGTCTCAGAAAAAATTGGATTTAGCAAGCGCGCCGAGAGTTGAGAAGGTTTCGGAAGTATTGACATAGAATATATTTGTTTGTTTGTCTCATCATTATATTATTCTGATACATTTGGTGTGTGCAGATCCGGAATTTTCTATTATTACCTCTTATTTAAATACATATTGCATATTAAATAATCAATATTATTTTGATTCTTTTTGGAGGAGAATCTCTCTCCTTGAATGTGAATATAATTACGGATGCTTATTTTTTGTTAGTTTTGAAGATATTTAGTAAAGATGGGAGTATATTTCGTAAACAGAATGAATAAATATTTTCTGACATTTTTTCCCAGGATTTTTAGCTGCATTTTCATGTTACAGTACAACCTCGGTTAACCGAACAAAAAGGGGGAAAGCCATTTCGTACAATTATTTCTCCGGTTAAGCCATGAACATCTATTACAATTTTGGATCTAATTACAGTACGTAATTGTGAAATATTTTGCATGTAAAATGAATTCAAAACTCTCTCTGTAGGCTACACATAGGTTCTTCATGAAAGTTAACCCTCCGTCGGGCCGGCGAGTTCGGACGCAATACGTTAGACAGGCACAGGTAAACAATATCGTAATTAATGTTGTTAATACCCATTAATTTTAATTGTAGCATTCTAAAATCGATCATTGACCTTCTTGGGGAGGTTTAAGAAAAAAAGTGGGGATATCGTTGCAAAAAATCTCTCCTTCGCGATTATTTCCTTGCAGTACACTTTTTGGATTTGCGACTTCAAGGTCATTTCGGATAACCCGGGTTTCGGTTAACTCGAGTTCGGCTAACTGGGGTTTTACTGTATTCTGTTAACTTTCTAAAATAATTATAAAAGATCCTAATTAAGTTAAGTATGCATATAAAATTAAAGCTACATTCTTCTCAGTTTTTTTTAATTTTCTTTTAAATTTTATTGACCTGGATACTAGTTTAATAAACCATACTAGCACTAGTTTAACCTAAATAAAATACCTGAGTATTACTTTCATGAACTAAAAAAATAGTATCACTTTGATTCTTTGAAAACGAACGAAGCGCATCAAATGGTACGAAATGAATCTCAGATACAATTTTTCGGATGTTTGTAAGAATATATAAAATAAAAAAAAATTACTTTTCATAAAACGCTGCTTTTCCAGCTATGTGATGTAATATAAGAATTATTGATAAATTAAAGTGATGTTATTTTAGTTAGTTCACTCAATAGTATTTCATTTCTCATTCAATTCTTATTTGTTATTCATTCATAAATTGGTATTTGCATGAATTTCTGTCAAACTAGCTGTAAATAATTTAAGCATAGTTTCATATGTTGGAAACTAATAAATCTGCCAATGCGCTTCTTAACAAATATTGTCGCGATCTCTGCTGGTGTCTCTTTTCGGTTTTTACATCCATGGAGTGTAGCATTTGTAATCATGCTCTTCTGACGTCTGCAATTGATGACAACTCAAACTGAAAGCTTGTAGAAAGCTTTGAGAGACCGCATCCCAGGTGAATGACGTAGTACGTATATCTACACATTTGGGTTAATGGAGAGATCGGCGTGAAATAAAAATCTTTCAAATATAGAATTTTCTTTTACAGGACGTTGATTAATAATATTTCAAATTAAATCCTGGTCAAATATATCAATTACTTTTAAATACTTTATGATCATATTTAGTACTATTTAACTGGGCGTATTGATATACTGCGTAGTGTTTCTCATACTATAAGCATAACAGTTTTATTAAAGATGTAAACTGCAAAGAAGTCTCCTCTGTTCTTTATTTAAGTGAAGTAAAAGAATTTCAACACATGCAGTTAGTATGAAATAAATACCAGCTCATAATTTTAATGATAAACAAAGATGGCGGCAAGCACTCGCATATGCTAAGAATGTCTATTTTATTCGAGCTGGTAACAAATGTAAACATCCCTGATTGTTTATCGACGGTCCTGCTCGCTTTAAATTCCGATTTCTCTCTCAAGATCATGCGCTATTTTTTAAGTTTCATTTTCCAAACATGATCCTTACTGTTTGTCAAACTGACTACCGTTAGATAAAGACCATGCCTACGTCGACTGAATCTTAAGGAAGATATCCCAGGTGTTCCAACAAACATCAATCACGAAGATATTTGTATATTTGGCGACTTTTCTTGGCGATGCGCGGGAAATGCAGCAACCCTTCTTTACGGTTCGTGTACGGGATGCTCTTGACATTCACGATCAAGGAAAAGGGTTGGCAGAGAAGCGCGCGAAACGAAAACGTGGAAAATCGACGGTAGGCATAATTAATTTTTATTCCATGGCAGCGGGTTTGTTCGTTTGGCCCGTTCGGCTTCGGAAGAAAATGCTCTGTTATTTTGAAAATATTATTTTGTATCGGATTTGATTTTTTTGAGGCTTGTAGGCGCCTTTTTCCTTACTCTTTTCCTGTTAACATCTACGCAGTTCAGCACAGATGACGCAGTTTGCTATTCCGAGTTTGGAGCCATGCGCAGATTCGGACATCTGGAATCGTCAAGATTATGTTTTAAGCTAAAACTGGAACTCCATTCCTTCTATTTAAATGATGGAGGTGAGTTAAAAAATTGTATATTTAATATTTTTTCCATCTTATCGATTATCGATGGAATATTATTCCATACGAAGAGCGCAAATGATTAAGACCCAGCCTCTTGTCAAGCTGCTGCTATCTGACTTTCAAATACCGATTGATGTTATGATGCAATCGGTAGTTATTGATTTAATCAGTTTATCAGGTTCTGTTATCTTTTTGCGAAGCAAACTATTTGTTTTTTAAGGTGTAATTTAATCTTTTTAAGTCCCATTGCCAGTTTTCGAAGCGGAATAATATTTTTGGTAGTGTTCGAGCGAACTGCGCTTTCGCTTTCAGAACAATCTGTTATTCGTTATTAATTTTTGGCAAATAAATAAAATTTCAAGAAAAAAGAATATATGTGGGTGGTGTATTTTATTATTTTGTTTCAAATTTTTTAATCGTTTCTTCCGTTTTGTTTGTGCGAAACCAAAGCTATTGATTAACGCATTTTCACAATATAACTTATAATATTAACATATGCTTATATTTTTTCATAATGACATAGAATGTGTAAAGTTTTTACTCTTTTATAGTTTTGATGAGATCAGTTCAATATTTTTTCACAGAATGTCTCTGTTTTAATGAAATTAACAATTTATATTGCTCTCTCAATTCATTATTAAGTTTTCGACAAAATTAAATGAAAGAAATAGATTCATTTTTTTGTGGTTGAAAAATGACCTTTACATAATGACCTGATATTCTGAACAAACCGCCTGCGCATTTTGTTATCTTTTGCGTTTTTATGAGTATCTTTTTCTGTAATTATTTACCTACTTCCAAAAGTAGAAATTTAATTGTAAAATAGTTTTCTGCGTTCAAAGTACCTTATATTTCTTGCGTTTATTTTATAATTTATCTGTATTTGGAATATTACATATATATTATTGATTCTTATTAATTTTTAATTTATAGAATCGGCATTATATACCGTTGTAAAAAAGCAAATACAAAGTTTTAACTATTTGAGCAGTGAAAAAAATTATAATAAATTTTAAATAAATATTGTCAGGAAAAGACAGTTTAACTTATTTACTTGTGCAGTACGGACATAATGCATTTAAAATAAGTAATGCTGGGCTTTAATCTGAGAAGAATAATTAGTAAATATTTCTCATTTATTTAATTCATAATAATTTGAATGAAATTTGAATTTGTGACCTCATTGGGTTTGCCTATAACTTTTTTATGTAGAAAATGGTCGAGTAGTCGAGTTAAGAAATATTTTAACTGATTTATTTATTAAAAAAACATGTATGTGTATCTCTATTTTATCAATATACGAGTCAGAATTTGTTAATAGAAAGTAATAAAGGTGAGCTACCTTCAAGTGTCCTGAACTTTAAATATTGTTTCATGCCAATGAAATGTGTTAAAAATAATAATTATTTCTAAGCTGTCAAGTTCGAATTATTAAGTTTTATTTGCTATTAAAAAGACCTACTTCAATCTCCACTACTACTAATTCGGCACAGTTTTGCGAATTATTTTCTATTTTTAAAAATTTAAAAGATTGAACATGATTTTAAAATGTTCGTAATAAAGAATATTTTTGAGGGGGAAAAAAGATGACTTCAGAATTGCATATTGCAATCCTCCTGCAATTTTTAGAATTTTTTAAATTATATTTTTGAATGCTTATTTTGTTTCAATCTATATTAGTTCTTTAAACATCGGTTTTTATTTTTATCACCGTTTCTAATAAATGTGTTGTCAGAATATTTGCAGTTATTCTCTTGCGAATTTATTTCCACGTAAACTCTGATTTCTCATTGTATGGACTTCTGCGGCAGGACAGTAAAGTGGACTTAGTTATCCATCGATGATATGATTAATGTTTATTGATATATGAATGTTCTCTTCTGTGTATGTATTTTCGGTCTTTCGCGAATTTTTATCTTTCAGGTATTCGCAAGAGATGAAAATGCGACAAAGCAACATCTTTAAATTCTCACGGCTTTTAACTCAATGCTGCTAATGAGTCAAAGCATATAATTTTTATTATAATATGATGTTTAGCATATAATTTTATTTATGTACTTAATATGTCTCATTTATGAACAACCGTAAAAAAACGGTTTTAGAATTAAATAAATCTAATCAAATGCTTTATTAGAAATATATTTCGATGACTGTGAAGGTTTTTTAAACGAACCTTGAAAGGGGTATGCGAAATACGGTTTGAGAAAGTCTTGTCTGGATTAATGTAATACTGACCAATATTGCGAAATCAGCAACCGTCATTTATGCTGCACATTTAAATCGCATCTTTCAACGGAATCTTCATGTAACAGTTACGAAGTCGGTACACATTCGACATTTTAAAAAGTAAACCGGTTTCAATTCAGCCGATGAATTTTTTTATTTCACTTTTTATTACAGGATCACCATTTTCATTTCCATTTCAATTTTTAAGCTGTGCCGTTCAGTGCAGAAAAAGCAGTTTAAACAATATTTTCGTTCACTAGATTGCAGTTTGTACGTACTTTAAGATGATTTAACTAAGCGTTAATGAAAGTAGCTCAGAAAATAGGGAATTCACTTGAATGAAATACAAAAAAAGTTTAAAAAGCAGTGTCTTGTTTTATTTCATGTTGTTATACCATTATTTCTTGCTTGGCATTGAACGGTTTCAGTTTCACGCGGTCTAACAAATGCGGAAAAGTTTCGATTTGCACACACTGGAATTTCAACTTAACATGATTATACAGACATTATGTAAAAAGGTTTTTCCCCCCTCAACTTCGCTTGTAAAACTGTTTAATCTCATCACTTCTTGTTGTAGCACTAGTACCGATGCCAAACTTGTGCTTGTTGCAAAAGTTATAATTCTATATAATAAATAAAAGAAACAAACATTACATATGCCATCTTGTTTGAATCAATACAAATTTATTTTTAAAAAATGACCCTTAATTTTGTAAAAAAATGCATAATATTAGGAATAAGCATAAGAATGGTTAATTATTGTATGTCTATTTTCAAATAGAAAAGTGGCTTTCAATTTTTACAACTATTTCGGGCAACTAAATCTATATACGTAAATTTCAAGTTAGTTATAATATAATAGAATAACATGATCGGTTTATTGTGAATACGATTTTTTTTTTCCCATAGGAACTTTCATATTTCTTTACGAGAGCGATATCGTATAAAATTTTGCTTTGTCATTTTCGTTTATACTACAAAAGAAAGTTCTTTTCATTCGTGGATATTTCATTTTAGATTATGCCGACATGTAAAGGTGTAGTTGCAGTCATCATTGTTTTCATCTGTTGCCAAGAAAGCGGGTATAACAAAACGGTCCACGCTATTATTGATGTCTTTTTTCTCTTGCGTCATCGGCTTACGTCAGAATAATTTCTGAATCAGAATATAGGAATTCTTTTTGATATTGCCGTTTGTCTGTTTCGCAAACGTTTTCTGTGCTGATTAATGCCTTGGAGTGAATGTAACTGTAACGGAAGATTAATTTGAAGAATTGAATCTGAATGTTTTGGTCTCTGAATGTGACGTCAATGGCATCACGTGATCTTGTGTTTTTCTTTCCATTTTTAAGCGGCAAAAATATCCTGGCTGTGGTTTTACCAGGAAGTGATTTTTGTTTTTAATCATGGGTTAAATCATGACTTTTTTTCTCTCCCATTAAAGTTGCCAGGTGTTAAAGAAAGAACATAAATATACAAAGAAAAATATGACTGCAGGAAGACCGAAATAAATAAATAAAAAAAAACCGTGGTATTTCTTTAGAGCTTGTTATCAATATGAAAAAAATAAATAATAATAAATCTTAGCTACAATAATGTGGCACATGTATTATGAAATATTGGACGATAATTGATTATTTTAATTTAAAAAATAAATATTGCAAATTATTTGAAAGATTTATGTTAATATTTTTCAAAATTCTCAACATTATCAGTGTAGCTTTTTGTAGCGATAAAAATACCACTTATTTAAATTTTTGATAGATTCTCAAATGGATAATTATGCAATATTCTTTGCTAAATGCGTATTTAAAAGCACATTAAAAGTTATTATCCTGAATATATTCGACCGAATATCTGCGTACTATTCGGCAAAAGGGCCGAATACCGAATAGTTGCCGAATATTAGTTACATCCCTAATTTGTACGTTTTGGAATATTTTGCTTCACTGTGTAATATTTTCCATAGTTTCGGAATTATTTGTATTATTTGCAGATAAATATTCTGACTGTTAAGAGTTTCTAATTCATGGATCTTTTTTCTAACAAATCGACGAGAATTATCAAAATGCATGTATTTTTGACATGTGTTTTGTTACGAGAAAGATTAATTTCTTGAAAAACGGACAGGGCGTTCTTGATGATGTAGAGGAGGTTATTTTGTACCAGGAAAGAGCTATCCCCGCCCTGCCGAAGCATCCGGTGTCAATTGAAGCAAGTTCGTCACGTCAACAAGACGGGAACCGAGAGTGGAGTCGTAATAGCCGTCAGCGACCACGACCCAAACCCTCTCGCAGGAGGTACGTCCAGTCATCGAAATGGAAGTAACACAACACACGCCATTATTGTACCCGCTAGGGAAACGAAAATCACTTAAGCGTGTTGCGTCGCGGTGGGAGATTAAATAGAGGTGAAGCGAATCTTTCATACTAGTGAATTAAGTGATATAATTAGATCTTTAATAAATGTAATTTTTGATGCCACTAGTAATTATTCATTATTTTAAATGTGTCCTGAATTCGCTTACATTTGCTTTCCCTCGCTCCCTCCTTGCAATAAATAAAAAAAAGTAGATTAAAAACATTTCAGTTGCACTTTCGTAGACAGAATTTGTCGTTTGGCCAAACTCAAAGAACAGGAAAAGCTTCATAATATTAAACTTAGCAGTGTTATTATCGATTTTTATTTTATTACAATTAGTATTCTTGAAAGTACTTCGGTTTTCAAACATTCATTTTCCTATGAAATGTAATATGATGAACTATAATATTTTTTTCCTTTTAAATTGCATTATAATGATTTTTTCCTTGTACATTGAATATTAATTTTTCCAAATCTGTAATTGTAATCTGTCAAATGTAAAAGAAGTTTAGTTGGACTTTTTAAATAAAATTCAATGTCTTGAATTTAAATGAGAAAGTTTGCTTGGACTTTTTAAATGAAATTTAATGGCTTGAATCTAATTTAGAATTTTAAATGATTTCTTTTAAACATTTTAATTAATCAGGTTCATGAGGCTGTCCGTAGCAAAGCTATCAAATAGAAATGAACGAAACAAGTCTATTCTTTATGACTTAATGATAAAATATTGAGATAGATATTTCAATGATTCATATTAAACAAATTAGAATCGAATTCGCAGAAAAACGCGTAGGCAAACTGCAATCAGTTACGCAATTGTTAGCTCAATTTTTTCAGACGCCACAAACACTTTTCGTGTAGGTTTGAAGCTTTGTGTATGGTGAACGTTGATCGGTGGCATTGGTTAATCGTTTTGAAGTTCAAGGCACGTTGAAATAATTTTTTATATGTTCTACAGTTAATGAAAGGGGAACTATTTCATTTTAAGATTTACGAGTCTGCTGACCATAAGTTTGTGTAGGCACCGTCACAAAAGTCTAATAGCCATGTTTGAGAATAAAAAAATCATTTAACAACCTGTTGCAGTGGGAAAAGAAAAGCAAAAACGGAAAGTTTATTTAAAGAACAGACAGAAAGGAATGTGTAGGAGAAAGAAAAGAAAGTTGTGAGGTGCATCAAATTTTCTGCAAATAAAGAATTCCTTTCATAATCACCTACTTTTTTTGGAATGTCGATAATTGCTGTTGTAATTTTCAGGACTTTCAATTATACAATGTAGTTCTTGAAATTAATTAATAACACGTACTTGCTAAAACCTTACTTCTCACTGATGGTTGTTTGAATAAAATTGGACGGCCAATCGCCTAGAGGCTTAAAAATGAAAATATTTATAAAATTTTTGAGTAAGCATATTTGCAGTCATCAAGCTATCAGAAGATGTAGTTTTATTTTTATTAACGTCTCCTTTTGAAACAACACGAGGGGTATTTTGAGATGAACTGTATTATTTTGAACCGCGATCGGGAGAGGAGGATGACATCTGAGCCGGGACGCCCTTTCCTATCTACCGCACCACACCAACAGGATGACATTTCAGCCGTGACATCAGATTTTACTGCACCAGGACCACGTACACGGTGCACTGTGGTTCAGTTTTGTTTTCTAGAGAAACAAAACTCATAGTATAAAAACAGCAGAACCTTGAAATATGCACAGTTTAAAGGAAATGGACTTCAGTTATCTCCCATGAAATTCCATAACATTCTGTTGAGTATGTTTTGAGTTGTGACAATTTTTTAAGTTCTCCGTTGTTCTCTATGGAAGAATCTGTCGCAATACACTCAAATGCTGACAATAGCTGAAAAAATATTACAAAACTCTAGAAAATTTTACCAAATGAAGGAAACAGTCTAAAAATAAAGATTATTGAATTTTACTAAAGTATTTTTTTAATTAATGAGTATTTTTTTTATTTCAAACAGTTCAAATTTTTGCCTATTAATATATATTTTGGAGGATAGATACCAATACCTGTCGCGATAGTTCAAAAGTGAAAGAATTTCGTGAGTATAATATAAATGTTATATGAATAACATCAACTCTTAGAATAAATTACACTAAAGTAATATGAGAACCACTTCTCACAATTCATTAAAAATTTTCTTTTTTGTCGCGATAACTTCGCAACCATCTTTGTTTCAGGCTTATCCAAAATGAATGTTTTTTGTTTAATTTCATTATACATCTCCTCTGAACATTATGTTGTACTGTATTTCATTGTAACATGCTGTATGAGTTCTTCCTTCGAATATTTCGCAAAGAATCACTTATTTTTATTTTTTCGAAGAGACGTCTTTTGAGCAGAACTAGCTGAGAGACTGAAAAGGAAAGATTAAATTATGAATTTAATGTGTGAAACAACAATTAAATTGTGTAACAAACTCTTAATATTCGGGCGTTATCTTCATATTTCCCAATTATGGAATTCTTCCAGTTGTCTCCTGCATGTAACTTTGAAAGAAATGGTTTACCTAACTAAACTAATGAATATTAAAGAATAGTGGAAAAATGAAAAGGGTTTTCTTGTTAATGTTCTTTTCTGATATTGTTAGGAGTTTCTATTAATAATATTAGGACATCAAGCAAATTCTCGTGAGAAAAACTTTTGTTTTGTTTATGTAAGATTTCTGATTTATTAAATCAAATGAAAGAAGCATAAAATAATAAATGAATGATCTCCCAGGTGAATAAAAAAATTCCATACAATTGAGATTCGTAAATATTCTATTGTACTCATGTTTCAACATAAATATACTTTATATTATATTACTTTATATATACTTTATTTATTTATGTAAAAAAATAATTTTGTGATACTGTATTTTTTTTATGTGAAGAATCTTTACATAAGATTGCATACTAATATGTGTTTCTTGCAAATGGACTTTTCATAGTAGAATTGTAAGAAGGTATGGTTATATATATGCAAGAGATGCATTTAAAGTCGTTGATGAAATATGGCTTTGATTCAATACATTTTGATGCCATGTTTGTATTCTTTAAAACTGTGGAAATTGCTTTCTGGGATAGAGCGTTTATGTATAGGTACATCAAATCGGGAATCGCAACAAAAATTTGAGCAGTAGGTTTGATAAAAGGGTAAAGGTGTCTAGACCACGTACCAAACATCATTCACCTAGCTCGTCTTATTTTCTTGTTATCGTATACTCAGTCACACGGATGGGCAGACAGCCAGACTTCCCGTTGACGAATTTCAATCAAAATTTCATATTTTTCTGCAATTTTGATATGAAGACTACGTACTAAATTTCATTCATCTGGATTTTTTGGTTCTTGAGCTAATGTGTTCGCAGTCAGACTGATTCCTTTGGATTTAGGGAGATCTAAAGCGTAGAGATTCATCAAAATCTAGAAATCCAGTGACGATTGCAGTAATTTCTCTGGCCACACTTCGTATGTGAGAAAGTGTAAGTGGAAGTGAAATGAGAAGCTTTACACGTGATATCCCACTTTACTGGCGGCATAATAAACCAAATATTGTTAATGAGTATCTCTGAATGGATACCGCCTATGGGAGAATTCATTTCATGGGTTTTGCCTTAATTGGATTGAAAGCTGTTCAGTCACAGCGAAACTGCCATATGGACGAACCAGACCTTTAGAATATGGGATGATGAAATCTCAAAGTATCCTTGTGAAACGAGGATTCTTTTGGAGAAACAGGAAAATGCTTTGGCACCATTTCAATTTAGATAAGATCTGGTTTTGGCTGCTCAAGGGGTTACGTATTCTTGTCTTCCCTCATTAGCAATAAATTCAGTCTTCACACGTGGGGTGATAGAGTTGGACAAGCAGTAAAAGTATCTATAGAGTTATTAAAGGTCAGGCAGATCAGTTCTGGGAAGGCAATGAACTGCTGATGGTTAAATAATATAACATCTGTGTGGTAATTCTTCTAGTAAAACATCGGTACCAAGCGTAAAATAAAGGCTTAACGTTATTTTCGTCTGAGCATTTTACTGTAGGCTAGATTTATTTTTTAATTTATTGCGTGTGATTGGTTTCATTTCAACCCTCTTTCTGTGGGAATTATTCTGCTGGTAAAACAACGGTACCACGCGTAAAATAAAGGCTTAATCCTCTGACTGCAGAATTTTTAAAAATTACTATTTAGATGAAATGCTTGAAAACATATTCAAATACCGTTGAACCCAGCGAATTGTTATTTACATGCAAGGCTGTATTAGTTTAATACGATTAAACGCGACAATAGTTTTAAGTAAACACAATAGCTTGCGAAAATAGTAAGATGCATCAGAAAATAGACTTATTTTCGGGATAAGCAGTCAGAAGGTTAACTAATTATTTCTGACTGAGCCCCTTGCCCTGTAGGCTAGATTTATTTTTTTTAGTTTATTACATGTGAGTGATTTCATTTACTGTATATTTAATATTGACAAATGATTGGGATGGTTTAAAATTGTTCGATATTTATCTTCTTATATTGTAATTTTTATTTCATAGAACTTTCTAATGCAGGCTTTATTGCTCCATTCCTTGAACATTCCACAATATGCTTAGGTTTCTTCAAATTTGCTTGACTGCAAATTTGCTAGACTGCTAACTGCTGTTTTCGCTTTCTTTTTCAATATCTTGAATACTAAAGGAACCTGTTCTTTTAGTATGAAGAATGGCTTCCTTTTTGCGTGAGGCAGCACTTTTTTTTTTACTTTTTCACGTGACTACGAAGAATAGAACAAGTACTGTTTTTTTTTATTGCCTTACAGATTTATGTCTTGCTAGTTTTTACTTATGTTAAGTAGATAGAGGAGGGGAAAAATCCCACTTGAAATCAGAAAGACTGGAATTGTTTAAGAATTGATAAATTATTGATGATAGTTTAACTAGTAGGTATACGTTAATTTATTTTTGGTGTTCTTGAAGATATACGTTAATTTATTTTTGGTGTTCTTGAAGATGTTTGAAGGTTATATCAGATGATTATCGAGAAATGCGTAATTATTTTCATCAGATTTCATTATGAATTCAAGTTTTCTTTTTTGAGTTTAGTTTTAAAAGATAATAACAATTTTTGTGCATTTAGTTACGCTATTTAATGGTTTGCATTTTGTTTAAAGTAGTTGAAATAATTGTATGCTAATGTTAAAAAGATTCAATTATGTTCAGGATTTGATATTGTTAAAATATTTTCTAATAGCTCTTTGTGCTCAAATATAAGAATTTTGGAATAGAAATTTGCTTTAATATAAGAGTTACCAATATACAAAAATACAGGGTGCGTAACATTTATCATATGTGACAAATAGTTCAAATTTATGAAGTTGAATTATTTCGTGTGCACCAAATGATATATCAAAAGATTCCTTTATACTCCCTCTGTCTCATAATAATAGTAGCAGTTGATTAATTTAATTTGTCCCATAATAATAGTAGCAAAAGAAAATAAATATAGAACGCAACATTTGTTATAAAAAAAACTAGATTAAATTAAACAATAAATTAAAAATATTACTCCTAATTTTTATTTTGAGTGGTCATATAGTTGCTGGGTTTTTCAATAATTTCGTTACTGTATTTTGAACTTGTAGGTAGGATCCCTTGGCTACGAAGCTTTACTTTCCCTATATGCGTGCGCGTAATGAACTGGACAATCGCAACTCGATCTTTGCTTGAAAACTCTCTTTTTTTACAATGAGTTGATATTGAACTGAAATAAAACAATTGATTTCGACCAGCGGATGAGATTAGAAAAATAGTTATAATTCGTAACAATTAGGTTAACCAAAAATTGAAAGATGCGTCAGAACAAATGACATATGTCATGAAACATTGATTTTGATTGACGTTTTCGCAATTTTGCGCTACAACATAACTTACAGCATCATTCGCCAATAATTCCCGTTTAAATATTCACTTGCTACTATTATTATGGGACAGAGGTTGTAATTGTTTTATTAATTTGCAGATATTTTTGAGAATGTTTTATTCGGCGAAATCGGACGCAGTTCATCGAACAAGAAATTAAGCTCGAATATTTTAATAAATAAATATTTTACGAACTTTCAAAGTTGGCGTAATTGATTTTTCGCCAAAATTATCCTGTGTTTCGAACTGAAAGTAACTGTAAAACATGACTAAATAAAGCTATCATAAAATCTGCGGTCTATTACACCCTGAAACGTGTTTTTGACACATGTGTTCCAAATTTCTATGTATTTTAATGAATTGTTTCGGAGATGTTTCGTTTTTCGTGGACCAATTTTAGTGAAATTTTCATTTTTTCAGAAAACGTATTTAAAAAATATAACACATTAGTTCAAATAAATATCAAGGAATAAAATATTCAAGAAATAAGAATAAAAACAAGAGACTGTTTTAGAATCTTAAAAGTTGTGGCTTTATTTTTAGATCATAAAAAAGTTTTTGAATTTTCTTCAAAAATCGTTTTTTCAACCTTGTCGAATACCTTAAAGTGGTATATCGTAGAGTGAATGCTGTAACTAGGTAACTACAAATCAGTTCCGAGAAAAACCGCAAATTGATGTTTAAGTACCGCCTAGTGTTCGTTTATAACAGTTACCTAGGCATAGTATGTTGTGAACTTAGACTAATAACTAATGGTGTAGTCGCAAAATATGCATTGCCAATAACTGGGTTCTCTAACCTGGGAGACAAAATTCTCGCTGTTTTAAGGACATTTTCATAATTTTTTTTATTTATTTCTCGTAAAAAAATAACAGTACCGGAACGACATTCCGGCTCCACTACACCCCTGCTAATAGCACCTTTCTATGCACTTACTCATGATTGGCCAATTTTGTAGTTGCCTATTTACATAATTAGCTCTATGAAATAATCTTGGAATTATACCGTTTCGCGAAAAAATACTAATCTAATAACTTGAAGCATTTCCAAAGTTCATATGATGAACTGTAATAAACTTAATAATAAGTATTTTTTTAATTACAGTAAAATTAATTTTAAATAATTAACTTTCGTTAATCATTTAAAATTTTCTTCATTACACATGCATTTTTGTCACAAATGAAGTTCCTGATCATAAAGAACTGAACTTGTGTGAGATTAATTTGAATTTGATTATGATATGTTTGAAGAAAATGTTTGAAATTTGAGAAGAATTTAAATTTATTCTAACTGCATGGAAATTTTCAAGTTTAACACTTTTATGTGTTCTTAAAACCGCATTATTCTGATGACCTTGATAGATGTAAAAGGCGTTTATAGCGGGAGAACGCTTTAATGCTGTAGGTGAGAAGAGGTTGCTTAACATTGTTTTGGGATAATAGCCAAGTAACCTGTACCTGCCTTTTATCAGTTCTTAATTCGCAGTGTAGACGCTGTTCCTATCTCAAAATGTTGCATTAAACAAACTTCCTGAAGAACGAAATCTAATGGAAATTTTCTTCGGATGTTTACTGAAACGTATGTCACTGATAAGTGAGTTCAGTTTGTCGAAATGAAATTTCTCATGTGATATTTGAAACCCTTAAAATAAATATGTATAGCCGTAAAAAAGAATATTCTGATGTATATTAAATATCGCCAATATTCCAGTCATTTTTAGTAATAAACATTTTTTTTTCTTTTCATCCTGAATGTTGTGATGCGTTTGTTAATTTTAATAATAATGTTGTGAACAGGTAGACGATTTTTATTTCATTTTAGTATTTAGAATTTGTATCTAAAGTTATGTGTGTAAATTAATATTTCTTCGAAACGAATGTTTTAGGCGTATGCTTCAAACAATTCAATTCTGAATGAATTATATATCTATTTTGCGTAATTTTTAGGTAACTTGATTTATTCTCCTTTTTTGTTTATTGTTGCATCGAAATTCTACAAACTTTTCTACCTCTATAACCTCTTCCTTTCAAATATCAAAATAATTTTAATATTTCATCCAACCAAATTATACAAAAAAAAATGTCTTGTTTTGGAATATTTACTACGGAATTTTGAAATTTCTAACCGTTTGGTAAAAAATCGATTTCTATTTAGAATTTTAACTTCCTTTCAAATATCAAAATACTTTTAATATTTCATCCAACCAAATTATACAAAAAAAATGTCGTTTTTTGGAATATTTACTACGGAATTTTGAAATTTCTAACCGTTTGGTAAAAAATCGATTTCTATTTAGAATTTTAACTTCCTTTCAAATATCAAAATATTTTAATATTTCATCCAACCAAATTATACAAAAAAAAATGTCTTTTTTTGGAATATTTACTACGGAATTTTGAAATTTCTAACCGTTTGGTAAAAAATCGATTTCTATTTAGAAGAATTTTAAATTTCTGAACAAGTAATTTGATATAGAAGATTCGATTTATTGAATAGTGCCGTTTTTAGCAGTTAATACTCAAATGGTCAAGATATTCGTTTACAAGGAAATCAATTTCTCTAACTAAATTAAAGCAGAACTATGCACTATGCAGCATTCTCTAACTAAATTAAAGCAGAACTATGCACTATGCAGCACAATTATTTATACCAAAATTTTAGAATTTGGCTTGAAAATACAGAGTTACTACTAATTTCGAAAGTGTTGACAGTCAGTTGTAATCACTTCAGGGGCGTAGTTACGGAAGTAGCGCCCGGGTATAATATTTCGCTTCCATTCGTTATAAGCGGCTTAGCAAGTGTAAATGGCGGCCGAGACATAGTACTATTTTTTCGCATCCTCGTCGTAGTTGGCTTCAAAAAATTACATAAATGCACTAATTCTGTCTCCCCCCCAAGACTCAATATCCCTCTGCACTGCCCACCTCCACCATTGCTATGCCACTGAATTGATTCTGCCATATATCTGTAAATAAGATTTTGAGTAAATGTAACTCCTTGTTCCAGTACTAATTGTGTTTTTACTTTTAAAAAATAGCAAAAAAATAAAAAACAAAACCTGTTCTTGGAAAGAAGAAGGGGGGAGAAAAGAAAATTAAATTAGATATCATGCTGCGTGTAAGAACATGAATCATCAATTAAAAAGAAACCTTTGAAAAAAAGTTAAAACCATTTTAACAAAAACTAGAAATACGTTTTGCTGAAATCGTACCTACGCAAGATATTTCGGAAGAAAAATCCATTAAAAAAGCATTGAGTAATGATGGGTAAAAAAAAAATCCGCGTTTCACAACCATGAGAGGCATGGTAACAAATGTTTCCAAGAAGCGTTGCTTACTCAAATGATTTGGATAAAAACAAGCATGTGACGACTGAGGCGAATGGAAAAAGTTCTCCGAGGGAGAGAAGTAGCTCAGTGGGCTAGTGGGTATGTATGCATTCCGATGTTGCACCAGCCAACCAAAGGGTTGCTGTACTTCGAAAGTCTTTTTGTTTATGTTCGCCAGTCGCCAAGCTCGCTGCGCGAAAACTTGGCCGCCGTTTTATAAATACGCAATGTTGTTGGAAAGATAGGGTTGCCAGGCGCTCTCGATTTGTACTGGGCCTTTGCAGTATTCTGTTATTTTCCCTGTACTGTATATTGATTTTATCACTTTCCATTTATTTTGTGCGAAGAATATAGGACGATCAAGTCTTTGATGAATCATTTTGTTTATGGGCAAGGGATTCTTCATGCATTGGATTTTAATTAAAAATTTACTGAATATATCTTGAATAGCATTTTGATTTTTTTTTGATTAACAAAAGACTTTTGATGTGTTATTAATTTTTTTCTCAGTTACCAATTATTCCTATATTAGAAATAAACGTGATGGGAAATGAAAATAGAACAAAAAAATATTAACTTATTGAAAATTTAAAAAATAATAATAAATTTTTTAGAATGTAAATATTTTATGTATGGTGTAATTAAAGGAAATTAATAGTAGATTCGGTATGTTTTAAACACTGATGTTAAAGGAAATTATTTGACGAAAACTGAAAGATAAAGGAAATTATTTGACGAAAAATGAAAGAGTAAACACTTCGTTTACATTCGCTTTCGTAACTGTTGACCAACACTGTTTGGGTTTGTAATTATTTATTGTTATCCAATGTATGTTTATACAAATGTGCGCTTACGTTTGACGTCCATTTTTTTCTGCGAATGGATTAATATTGGTTACATCGATATACATAGGGCGCATTTTTATATAGAGTTAATTTAGTATGTTAATGATAATGGTATGTATGCTGATTTAGTATGATAATGATAAATATGTGTTTTCAGTCCATAAAATCTTTTATATTGTTAAGGAAAAAATATTTAAAGATATTTCCGTCATTATATCGGTTGACTTTTTGAATACATCTACATTTCTTCGTTGACTTTTAAAACCCCATAAAAGTGCTGAATGAAACTGACATTGAAATCAAATCATAGAAAATGAGTTTGCCTGGAATAGTCAAAAGTATTAAGCAACCAATATTCGAAAAGTATTTTATAGAATGTGAATAAAAACTTCAGTTGCTTAAAACTTCCTCCGTAGAGAAGCATAAACATAGGAAGTTTATAGTTTACACTCAAATACATACAGGACTAAGATAGTAGAAGTAAACGGAATTTGCAACCTGACATCGTGGAGTTTTGGTTGTCGATTCTGAAGTTTGAAATGTTTAAAGATCGTTAAATCATGCGAACGAGTGTTGAGGAAATTCTTGGACGTGTTTCTTGGCATCTGGTATCAGTCTTAAAAATGTACAAGGTCACGGATAATTTCATTTTCATCCGCAAGGTAGTTGGAGCGAGGCTATTTTAGGCGTTCTCTTATCTTGCCCGTGCTTTTTCTTCCTGCTTCAGCGTTATGAAATTATTTGTTGTGAGGTTATGTTTTCCTTTTCGCATGGCAGCTGTTAATCGATACGTCTTTCTTTCTCGTTGCTTCCAGTAACGAACATTTTTTTTGAGTCATACTTATAGGTGATTTTCATGAAATTCTACAGGAAGTTGATCCAGCCTATTACCATTAAAGCTGAATATATTTTTTGAATTCGCAATATTACCAATTTCCGTATAATTTCATGGGGCATAGGGCACTACAGAAATATAAGGCTCATCAAGTTTTAAAAAGTATTCAAAGGAGGAAAATCTTGCCTGTAGATTATTTTAGAGAAAATGGCTTACATTTTTGTAGCACTGGAGCAGTGCTTCTTGAACTGTGAGGTGCGACCCCAAATGCGGTTTCTATATCACAAGGCGCAAGAGTTTTGCGACTGCAAATTAGGGACGGCAAAACTCTTAGAAGACCTTCTTCTAATTTCTTCAAAATCCCATAAGATTATTTTAAAAATATAATTAATATTAATTTCGTGTGATTTTCCTTGTTATTACCATTAATTGATAATAAATAATTTTCTTAATTAATTATTGCTTGTTATAACTTCTTGCTCTGCGTTTTTTTTTTGTTGTTGTTGGTAAAAGGTTGTCAAATTTTTTACATCTCGGAAGGGGTTGCGTGTGTAAAAAGTTTTAAAGCCTGTGGATTAGAGGGGGGGAAAATCGCTCGTAGCAGCGAAGTAAATTTGACCGTGACAATAAATTCAGCCCCTCCCAAGTTTCTTTTTTTGGGGGGGGGGCGCTCTATTTTATGCATAGTTAACTTATTTTTTAAATGTTTGCTAAATTTTTTTATTTAAACTATTACTTAATGAATTCATTCAACATTTAAAATTTTGTTTTAGCTTTATTTATTTTCCCACCTTTAATCTATACTTATAAAAAGGCAATCAATGTTTGTGTGTGTCCGCGATGTCTAGACAAATCTATCGCACTTACAGCCATGAAATTTGGCACGCAGGTAGTCGTAATCGTGATTGAATGCACCTTTAAGCTGGAATTTTAAAATTTAATCTAAAAATTTTTTTACTTAATGTTTTGTGTTGTTTGGGGTGATTTTTCGCACTAATTTCTCAATAGCATGATTTTGGATAATAATTGTACGGAGAAAATAGATACACCATCGAAAAGAGCAATCAATTTCCGTTGTAATGAAATTTGTTTCATACGTCTAACGTAATTTACAAAAGTTTGAGAAATTTTTGAAAAATAGTCACTTTTATGGTAATTTTCAGTTCAGATTCCTTAAAATTCTCGCATACGACGTTCTAATAACGCTATCATTTTCAATTTTTTTCAGCTTATAACTGGAAAGCTTCTGTCGGATTTCAAACTAGAACGGTTAAAATATCTTATTTCGTTTTTTTAAATCAATTTTTTCCTGGTCAGTTCAAAGTGATTTATCTCTAGCGAGCATTCTCCCGAAGAAGTTTCTCCGGAGCTTGCCAACATGCATTGTTGCAATTTCATTGACTGACGGTGCCAGAACGCAGGATAGTCATAACCTGAACTGAATGACTCACGATAAACAATAATAAAATATTGTAGCGTGAAAATTATTATACTGCAAGCTAAGTATGCGAGACGAATAAATACATTAAGATACTGCCGAAAATAATAATCAGTCATTCAATTCAAGGTTATGACGTCACCTCCCCTTCAACCAATCACATAGCCATCTGAGTTCCGAAGTGCCGTGCCGCGCGAGGAACTCTCTCCATAAAAATAACTCTCAACCGCCCAGAAAAAAATTAATTTAAAAAAAACTTGAAATTCTATTGAGAAATTAGTGCGAAAAATCAACCAAAACAACACAAAACATTAAATAAAAAAAATTCTAGATTAAAATTTAAAATTTCGGCTTCGAGGTGCATTCAGTCACCATTACGACTACCTGTATGCCAAATTTCATGGCTGTAAGTGCGATAGATTCGTCTGGACATCGCAGACAAACATACACACACGCACACAAACATTGCCTTTTATAAGTATAGATTGTTTCGGATTAATGTAATCTGTACTGTTTTTCTACAGTTGAAATGTCATTATCGCGAAGAAAAATAAGCTGGAAAATCAATATGTATCTAACTCCGTGCGCGTACTGCTAGTACTATATATAGAGTGTTTCAATATATTTATACGCTTTGATTTATTTATAGGGTGTATTTTCCTATTTTAAGCATATTTAACGTATTTGATAGATAAAAATCTTTATTTAAAAAATTTTTTAGTTTTTTTTATTTGAAAAACGCATGCTTGCATATTTAATTCCTTTAAATTTTAAAATTTTGTTTTAGGTATATTTATTTTTCCGTATATCCAAGTAATCCAATAGCAGTGTTTTAGGATAGATTGTGTCCTTTCTAAAAAAGAAAATAAAAAGGTTTGTCTGACAACCATTTGCGGTTAACCAGGTTTTCTTTCATTAGTTTTTTTCTTTTCCCGCCCTGTCCCCTTCTTGTTTGTTTCTGAAAGTGGCAGACTGCTCGGTGTGAGGAGGAACTCGTTTTCGTGTCTTTTTGTGTGTCTGCGGTAATTAACAAAGTATAACCTTGATGCTGTAATCAACTTGTCAATACAGATGCATGAAAAATAAGGTCGTTGCAGCTCTTAATTGAAAATGAAACTCGACTTGTAGAGTGTAAAATAGCGTGATCGAGCCCCGTTGAGTCACGACTTTCATTGTATGAATGGTATTTTATTTCATAGCATATACATGGAAATTCTTTTTATGTATGTTGTCCAGTGGAAACACCATTGTCTGTTATTCTGCATGAAGCAAGAGAAACTTTGTGCTGTTTTTGTAAATATTTATTTTAAAATGAATATTATTAAGAGAAGCAGGAATTTAATCATAGACCGTTTGTTAGGAAAGTATTTTTTTTAAAAAAACCCAACCTTTCTAGTTTTGCAAGGAAAGTAAGTAGATTGTTGCATTTCTATTTAAGTTGGGAAGATAAATAAATGAATATGAACAGTTTTTTGTAGTCTTGCAAGAAAAGTAGAAAGACTTCATATATTCCACATTATTTCTATTTTTATTTTGCAGTTATTTTTCATGTATGTATATATGTATTATATTTATGTTTATCTTGGTTTAAAATTTTTTTTATTAGCATTTAATATCTGCAAACTTGAAGTTCCTCATCTCATCCTCGATTAGTCGATTGAGCATTCAAACTTTTATAAATAAAAAAAAAATCGATTGAGTTATTTCCACATTTTACGCATTGAAGTGGACATGCATTTAATTATACTCATGGTATACTTTTGTATTAATATCAATGAAATCACGGACTGTAAGAAGTTCGAAGAAGAAAAAATTGAAAAATGAAAATTTGAGTTATTCTTAAAATTTATTTTATTTTTTATGCCCGACATCTCTGTGTAGAACTTATTTCTGTGGTAGCAGTCTTACTTTAAAGAAACCTGCAAAAAAATCTGAAGATTTTCGTAGAAAATGAAGTATGTTTCAACGGCTTTATCACATTATAGAGTCAATTTAGATTATGTCATAGTCACTTGATAAACGTAACTGAGCATGTCAGTAGCACTTTATTGCATACTGTTTTACCCTGAGCTGTGACATCCCGGCTTTGTTCTTCTTCCACATTGGATTCTGTAATTAAATTGTTTCACTGTGATTATGTTGACTCAGAATCACAATAGATTTAAAGAACAGGAAAAATTTCAAAGGTTATCGATCTTTATCCAAAATTTAATTTGAATTTGCTGAGAAAAGTATTGGAACTACGAAACCTTGATATGATGATCATCGTACTGCACAAAAAGTTGCTGAATTAATCATCCAATGAAACTATAGAATTAACATCCAATGAAAAGATGAGTTTAAACATAGACGTTCTTATCTTTGCAGTTTTAATACTACGCATTTGGGTAAAATATACCGTACTTAGTGTTTAATCGTCTCATATCTTATCAGGTTCTTTTTAAGAAAATGTTTGATCCGCAAAAATTTTGAATTTTCCTCTACAAATAAGAGATAGCTTTTACTATTTCCTTATTTGAGAATTCCTACATCAACAAGTTTTCATATTTTGCGAAGTAACATGGAAATGTCGTCTGCGTATAAAATATTTACTCCTGGATTAACGTATGTCTCATGAATTAATTTGCATTTCATAATGAATTTTTGTAATCTGGGTTGTTTTCCGAATTGAATTGATGGATGGATTATATTTGATCCTTCTTTACGGCTTCAATTTTCAATTAATAAAAACGATTGCTAGAGTTACAGTACATAAATTATTATAATTCAAGTTATGGACGAAAGTTTAAACTGAGCACCATTCAATTGTAAAACATTCTGGGAAAACACACTCATGTATGGACAAGTAATAAATAATTGTTAATATTAAGCAATAACTAGGGTTGAAATTAAAGATGTAACGAATATTCGACAGCTATTCGTATTCGGCCGGCCGAATTCTAAGCAATATATTCAAGATAATAATTTTTAAATGTGCTTTTAAATACACATTTAACAAAGAATATTGCAGAATTACATTTCGCTACATTTATTATAAAAAAATCTCTTGACATTTACCCAATTTTAAGCTGCATAAGTGCATTTAATAATATAATTTATCATTGCACAGCCTGAAATTATGATGTAAGAACAATAATTTTTTAGCATTTCCCGGAGGAAGTCTGTACCGTTTGGTTTCATGCACAAATAATACCAACTAGGGATATAACGAATATTCGATATGAGACCTATTCGGCCCTTTCATGAATATTTGTTCTGGCTGAATGCTAAACAGCTATTCAGCAGAATAAATTCAGGATAGAATGTTTTCACAAAAATGTTGTTTTAAATATATTTAATAAAGAATATTGCAGAATTACATTCTGGTACATTTATTATAATAGAAAATTTAACATTTATCCAATTTTAAGTTGCATAGTACATAATACTGGTGAATATCATTTATAGAAGTATGTTCCATATGGATTCATATATATTACCAACTTCAGAAAATAAACGATCACTTACAGGTGCTGAAAGATATTAACTTGCTAAAGTTACGAACCTTGGAAATTTTCCCGCATTTTTTTCTTACATTTAAATGAACACTCCATCCTGCCTATTAGAAGTTCTTTATCAAAATACGAATTTACTTCTATTAATTTTAGTTAATCCATTCAATTTTCTTCTTTATTTGTCATGTTCTGCATTGATGACTCTCTTATTTCTTTGAAACAATCCCAAAATGACGAGGGTTTCTCATTTCTTATTGTAATTAAAATATTACAAATATACATAAAGGTATTAACATCTTTTTAAATAAGCAAATAATAAAAAATCAAATTTATTTAATCTTAATTTTTTTTCATTTAAAATTTGAAAAATATTTCATTTACAATAAAAAGTGAAATGTTTTTAAAAATTTGGTATACAGCAGCCGAATATTTGACTATTCAGCCAAATCACTATTCGTTACAACTGGACTATCACCGTATTTCACTACTCAGTCCCGTATTACTATCTATCCCGTTTTTGTCCCGTTTTGTCTAAAGGCAACAATGTTCCTTAATGGGAAGAAATAGAACATACTATTGCATATTTACAAATAATGAAAAGCGATTTTAGTCACACTGAGATTTTATTCAACTAGTTTGTATATCTGAGAGATTATTTAGAGAAAAATGATACCAAACAAAACTGCGAAGCAACTATGAAATTGAGATGGAAGAGAAATGGCTAAGGGTTTTGCAGATACAAAGATATTGATCAGAAGTCTAATAAGTAGCGTATTTGCCATAACCTGCGCATTTGCCATTCCAGCCCACAATGCAAATGCGGAGAGAATATTTTCCCTGATGTCAACTCATTGGTCGGACGAAAGAAACAAGTTGCCAATGGAGACAATTGTAGCAGTTTTGATTTGTCATTATAGTTTTGAAATGACTTGTGCGGAATTTTATAATTATGTGAAAGAAGAAAATGATATAATTTAAGAAAGTAAAATCAACCTTAAAATATGACTGGGCTAAAAAGGATTAGCCTCGCATCTTTTTATTATGTATATGTTCATTTTATTAGATTGCTTAAACTTTGTTTATTTTTTTATCAGAATAAAATAAACCATTTCCAACCCACTTTTTTTATGTTTTAATTTATTTCGTACTTAAACGTCCCGTATCGGTGCTTGGCAATTATGGCAACCCTAGCAATAACCAATGTAGGTACGGCATTGAAGTCAATTTACGTGACTTCATTGTTGAGTGGAAAACATGCATACAGTCTGACATACATATATATACATATATAGTCTGACAAACATACATAGTCTGACTACGGATTCCGAGACTACCCCTTTTGGACGATTTTACACCGGAAAGGAGTGTCAGGAAATGAGTCATATGAGCGCATTTCCGGAGTTCTTTGTTAGATCACACTCAGTAAAATGTAAACATAACCTTTCCATTCTTCACTTTCCCCCTATTTTGATGAAAATAACTCCCCCCGGCGCATGCGCAAAAGCGCGGAAGGTTTCCGAATCCGTTGTTATGTCATTTTTTTTTTCTTTGCCAGATGCGTAATAGTTTCCATAATTAAATTGGTGTGGTGCATTTGCCGTGCATCACGTGAACATTAATTTATTCCTCTGCACCTCACTTAAAACAATCTGTGTTGTAATAGGCTTATTTGAATAATGTATTTCTAGTAAATTTCTTTTTTTACCTGTTGATTATTTATTTTTATTGGAATATTGATTCTTTATTGATTAAATAAAGTTTTTGTTTATATTACCCACATTTCGAAAATTATGTAAAGTTATCATTCATGCAAATGCGCCCATTTTTGTTAAGTTCCTTGTCATTTTCATGTATAAATAAATCATCTTTCATATGGATGTATGTTTATCTAACGTCTGTAAAGTTAAATCTCTAAACCTACTGAATAAAATAAATAAATGTGCCGTAGGGGCCTGGTGGCAGGTTCGATACCAGATTCCACCAATCAAAACGTTCTCCTCGTGTAATCGGGCCTGGTGCACGTTACATTCGTCTTGAACAAACGTTCTGCCCCTGATATGATGCGAAGATTTAGAGAGCGGTTAAGTGTCGTCCTGGTCTTCTGACCGTGGCTCAAAATGGGAGCCGAAATAGCCCTTTTAGCTTCAAAATGGGACGTTGCTGACTCCAGATGAAGAAATGTAATAAATAAGGTGACCAACTTTTTTACAATAAAAAGGAGGACACAAATAAATTAAAGAAAAAAATGTTATTAATAAAAGAAACATTTTATTCATTACAGCATAATTTAATAAATGCGAAATAAAAACATTTGTACCATTTTATATTGTAATTATGCTTACCTACCTATTAATTATTATTTAAATGAGTGCAACGGATCGGTTTGGCATTGATCGAAGATTAGTCTTCAAATTTCGAAAAGGAGAACGTATAGGAGAGGACACTTTTTCCGAGGGAGGACAAAACTTACAAAAGAAGGACTGTTCTCCTTGGAAGAGGATGTTGGTCACGTTATTATAATAAATGAATTAGAAGAATTTTTAAACAAATTTCTTTGTGTTATGTTTTAACTTCACTGATTCAAGCCTTTGGTTAATCACTTACCCTTAAACGATAAATGAATGTTTGGTTATTGTGACAGCAAGAAAGTTTCTTGTGTTATGAAATGAAGGAGTAATTTCGTATTCTTGGGAGGAAAAATGCAGAAAGTGTAATTTTCGTTAGTCTGAAACCGAAACTTAATTTGTTGTACTAGTTAACTTGATTACTCCTGTGATTCGTCAAATTTAATTTAATTTCTTTCTCCTAGCTTCTTTACCGACTTATTATACATGTATGCATATCTAAATCAACAGAAACAAATCCTAATTTGTTCTTCCTATGTGTGGATCTACGAAGCTGCTTGAAGTCACTTAACAAATACTTTCTCATCAACTATTCCGATTAATTTTAATCAATTTCGCGTGTTGGTTGACAATCCTGACGTGTATGAAGATTAATTCGCCTAACCCTTGCCATTTCTGTTTGAATTGCGTGTTTCTGTTACCTTTCGTTACCTGGTAATGGATTTTCTATTATATAATGGATTCTAACAGTCTTTTCTTCTCATTGTGGGAAAAAATAAAAGAAAATTCATATTATTATCTGCGGTTTTAAGGCTCTGTAAGATCCTGAAGCAACAACTATTGAAAATTCTTGTTTTTAAGAGTTTGGGTTTGTGCGAATGTTATGTGTTATTTGTAATCTAGTTAGCATGATGTATTGTTCTCTAAGTTTGTAACTATTGGATCTGTCAGTTGGATTTTTAATTTCAAAAGTGCTTTGATTTAATATATTTCTTTAACCACCAAGTTATGTTGTCTTTTACTATATTTTGTAAAAAAAATTAAGATGAATGGTGTAGATTTTTGCATTCAGAACAGACGCACAAAAAATTTTTGTGTCTTTATTTTGTTTCTTTCGTATACTGAACTTTATTTGTTACGAAGGTCTTGTAAATCTATTCAAATAAATATGTGAAATGAAAGATAAATAAATAAAAGTAAAAAATTAAACGAATAAATATATAAAATTAATTTTGTAGTTAAATTTTTACTTAAAATTAATTAATTGTTTAATTAAAATTTCTTAACTAAAAGCATCTTTCGATCGGATTTGTAGTAAGTAAATAATTTTATTAATTTATTATTAAATCATTCAAAATTAGTTGAAAAAATGGCAAAACTTTGATGTTATAAATGGGAACGATGAGAATATTAAAATGGCATGGCAAATTAACTTCTCAGAATTATCTCTAAATTTGTAGTTCAATCTGCAGATTAAATTATTGGAAGAAATGGGACTTCACTTTCAAAGAACTTATGTAAAGTCATAAATTTTAGAGTGTTTGTAGAGGCATTTTCATAAATATTCCACTAACGATTAATGTAAGCTTTACTTTATTGAAGATTTAAAATTTCATTGTAAAGTGATCAGGTTATTTTAGCATTTCAGATGATATAGAAACAACGTTCAACCCATGATCATACTGACGAACAACACCGGCCATATGTCGTTGCGACAAAGACAGAGCAAAAAAGGGCAGTGAAGAATGCGCAGAGCGATTATATACTGGGAAAAAGGATATTCCCCTGAAAAGACTCGTGACTCGAAGTGAAAGTAGAAGTGCGCTTCTTACAATGGAAGTAGAAGTAATTAAAAATGAAGTATCGTCAAAAATAATTAAATTATCATATATTTATATATATAATATAAATCCAAATATAACTAGTATATAATCATACAGAAATAAAGTAAACAAGAATTAAATCCTATATCAAAAAGTCATTATTTGAACAAACATCAATTTTAAATAAAATCTAATAAATTGAAATAACTAAAGATACCATAAACAAAAATCAAGTTTAAACATTATATGTCAACAAGTGAAAGAACACTGTTGTTATTGGCAATCCAAGTAAATGGAGTTTTCAACAATTAAAATAGCAGCTTGGCTGTGGACAAGCTTTAGCCAGGTTAAATTAATTTTGCTGTACAAACCATCCCTGTTACTATTGTTGTTGAAAAAACAAACAGGGTAATTTACCCTAAAATGAAAGAATTTAGAAAGAAAAGTCTTATACTAACCCTAACTATAAAGCATAACTATATAGAAACGACTAAAATTCAGGATAAAATATGTAAATATCATTATATTGCACTAAGATATTGCACTAAAGACAGTAAATATATAATTCAATAAAATACCCACACTTTACAGTAAACATAAACTAATCTGTGTCTCTCCTCTTAAACTTACCAGAATTCATCTCTTTCAATATAGCCCGCCATGCATATTGACATCACATGTTGCCACAAGCAAAAATCTTACCATGAATCAGCATAATTGAATAAATAATATAATTAATTTTTGATATCATGAATTAGTAAAATACCTATATTAAAATTCTCAAAACTATATTAAATAAAAATTGTAATACATTTAGTTATCAAGATAATATATATATATATATATATATATATATATATATATATCCATACATTTCACGTCTTTTATAATAAAATTAATAAATATAAATAATTTTATGTTTTTCATAGCTTTCTAAGTATTATAATTTGAGTGTTACATCTTTTTGGTTAATGTAATTAATCAGGCGGAAATTTAAGTATTAACAAGTACATTTTTGAAATTGAACTTGAAATACATTTTAAAATTGATTCCAAAACATGTTTTTTCATGAATTTAAAGTTGTTCATTATATTCATGATGTTCAGTTTCTCGTGAAATGTTTTATCTTTCCTTCATCGGGTAAACTGTTTTTTTTTGAATATGCTATCATTAATTTTATTATTTTTATTTTTACTGAATAATGATACAGAAATAACAAAGTATTTAAAAGTTTTTGAGGTGTTAAACAAAATTGACTTTCACAATTCATCATATTAGTTTTCTGCTTTTATTTTGTGAATTAATGATGAGAATGAATTTATTAATTCATTTAATGTATTTAAGTTAATGTATTAAGTGGATAAATATTTTCCTATGCTTATAAAATGTGCAGACATACTTCTACGTGAAAGAACAGACTACAATCAATGTAAACATGACAGAAACTGAAAATTATTTCCCACAGCAGCTGAATAAACTTCCTTTTCAGAATTCCATTCCGGGAACAAGATTTCAAATCTCTAGCAAAATCTATTTTACAAATTCCTGTAGAGAACGTAGCATATATTGTATAGATGTTTTACGCTAAATTAAATGGCCAATCTTGTGTTTTTCATTTTTTTTTGTTAAAAAATGAGTAACTATAACTAGGCTTGCCAGACGTCCCGGTCGGCTTACTTCACGTCCCGGTAAAAATTAAATTTGATTATAGATGACCAAAAAGTCTAAAGATAATTAACTGTGAAGGATTATTTAGGATAATTACTTTGTCATTTATTTCACTGTACTGTACGAAAAGTGAAAACTATAGAAGAGTGATGGTCTGCTAATAAATAATATTGTCATCGCATCGTCTTGTCTCGCCAATCGTGACCTTGCGCGATGCGAGAAGCTCTCCGGGCGGGTCCAATATTGGGCACTAAGGGGTGCAGCTTTAGCGCCAGAAGAGATTTCGCTGCACGCTACACCCCCTCGTGTGCAATAACATTGGACTCGCCCACCTCGGCGCTAGCCGCTTGCGATAGACTAAGATAAGTCAGTCAGTTGTCAGTCCCTGTCGACGGCGCCTGTTGTGTTAGTGAGCTAGCGCTGTTTTATTTGTTTTAAGTTAAAGTTTATGCGTTCTCTGTTAAAATGCCAAAACGGTCATGTAAATTCACCGAGGATTTACAGAATGAATTCCCTTTTTTGAAGAAGGTATGTACTGGTCCTGGTAATGAAGATCAAGATGATAGAGTCAAATGTTCACATTGTAATTCCGAGTTTTCGGTTGCTCACGGTGGTAGATCCGATATAAAAGATAATTTACAGTCAAGTAAACACAAAAAGAGTTTAGCATGTGCTGCTAGCTCATCAAAACTGACCAGTTTTTTTAAGACTGCGAGTTCTAATGACAAAAGCGAAAGAGGCGACCTTTGCTTACCACACAGCAAACCATAGCTTAAGTTTCAATTCGAATTCTTGTTCATCAAAACTAATTTCTAAGATTTTGAACCTAAATTCTCACTCGGAAAAACTAAGTGTGAGGCAATAATTTTAAATGTCATAGCTCCTTTAGCTCAAGAAGAGCTTAAAGAAGACTTGACCAAGTCAAACTACGTATCTGTAAGTATGGATGCATCAAACAGAAAGGATATAAAACTTGTGCCAATTGTTGTGCGCTACTTTAATCCTAATTCAGATGTGCAAGTAAAGCTGTTAGATTTCAAATCTGTGGCGGGTGAAACATCTGAAATTCTTACAAATCACTTATGCTCTGTCCTGTTGCAAAACGATTTGAACAGCAAAGTAGTTGGCTTTTGTGGAGATAACTGCAACACTAACTTCGGTGGTGTGAAAAGAGCAGGGCAAAAAAATGTTTTCCATCGACTCAAGAATAGCCTAGGACGGGAAATCAATGGAATCGGATGTGGAGCACACATTGTGCACAACTGTGTTCAAACTGCAGTAGACAGTCTCCCAATCGATATTGAGGCCTTACTGGTGAAGATTTATAAATACTTCCACATATACACAGTCCGTGTAACTAAAGTAAAAGAATTTTGTGAATATGCCGAGATACAGTACCGTAAACTCATTCAACACGGGAACACCCGGTTTCTATCAATGATGCCCGCGCTGGAAAGAATTTTACAGATTTTTGAAGGTCTGAAAGCGTATTTTTAGATCAAGAAATGTGCCCATCAACAATAAAAAACTTGTTTACTGATTCAACGGGCGAGCTCTACTTGTGGTTTGTCCACGGACATCTTGCACTGTTTAACAAGGCCATCCTGGGAGTGGAAAAAGATAACACTACAGCTTTTGAGGTTGCTGAAGCTCACAAAGCTCTCAAAAGAAACCTGACAGAAAGAAAAGCTTCAAACTTGATCCCTATGGGCGCAAAGAACATCTACAGGAATCTAGATGAGCAAGTCCGTAACAGTGTGAAAGAAGAATTTGATGGCTTTTATAAAAGATGCATTGCATACTTGGACCTCTGTGAGAATAGTTTTGGAAACGCTGAACAGTTTTCATGGGTCAATCTGACCAAAGCAATTGCTGTTGATTGGGAAAACGCCGAAACTTCTGCTGAAATTGTTAATAGCAGTCTTCTTGATGTACCCGATATGAAAATAAACAATGATCAGCTGTTTGACGAAGTTGTGCTTGCTAAGGAGTATTTGCAATCAAATTGGGAATAGTGGAAGCAAGAAGAGACTACCAGAGATATGATTATTTCAAGTGAAGAAAAATGGCTCAGGCTGTTTGGTCACTTCAAGGAGATTCACATAGCAGCTCCCAATCTGGTCAAGATTGTTGAGTATGCCTTCTGCTGACCTGGGACATCAGCACCAGTTGAGAGAGTATTTTCTTTGATGAACAACGAATGGACTGATGATAGGGGTTTGATGAAGGAATCTACGGTTAAAGGCTTGATGACATGTAAAATAAATATCGGATTAGCTTGTGAAGATTTTTACAACAAGATTAAAAACAAAAAAGACTTTCTAAAAAAGTCCTAGCCAATGAAAAGTACATGTAAATATTGTTCAAATTTTTATTCCTCATTCAAAGTGTTCTTCTTACTTCAGTAGCTTATAAATATTAACATGTAAGAAATAAAATGCTTAAATTTATATACTTGTGTCGTTTATTATTACCCCTGGTTTAGGTTCCTAATCAGTAACCATTTATTCATAGCATTGAGAATAAACTACCCTCTAAAACACTCTAAAAACCCGCCAAGGGTGTGTACCCTTGAATACCCGCGACGCTGGGGCGCATTCGGGTGTCCCGGTTGAACATTTCAGAAATCTGGCAAGCCTAACTATAACTATGGTGTTGTAGTAAGTATCCGGAATAGCTTTTCTGTAGTAGTAGTGGTAGACATACGGAAATAGCTTTTTCTAACGTAGGACTACTTTCCTCCCATTGCGGTGTCGGGAAGGAATTTGATTCACACGCCAAAACGCCACAAAAAACGTTGTATGGGAGATCCTCTATATCTCGGTAACTACAAATGTTAAAAACATAACTATTGTCTTATTTTAGAGATAAAGGGCTAACAACAGAAGTTACAAAAAAAATTAGAACATTGGAAAAGAGTCACGCGAGTAAAGTAGTCCTACGCCGTTAACATCAGCGGCAGTTTGAAAAAGACAGCCTCCCGTCATCTTTTTTTTTTTTTTTACCCTCTTTGTTATATTTGGCGATATAAATATACTATATTATAACTATTATTCTAACTCAACTATACTATTTTGACTGCTCGGCTACCACTAAGGTTGCACCTGGGGCGGAGGCCCTCCCCGTGGTGTAGCAAGGGAAAATGGCATCGGGGAAAAGTATCATTTTTTTTTTCGTTCCCGCTTATCATATTTGATTTTAAAAAGTGAAATAAGCTTTCATCCACACTCCCCCCCCCTTTTCTCTACTGTCTGCCCCCCTGCCGACAAAAAAATAAGTTCAGTTAATGTGGACTTCTGTGATATTGAGTTATTCGTGATTTTCATATTTAACTTCTGTATTTTATTTTTAATTTTTATAATTTAAACTGTTTTTCCGCTTTTAAAAATGTTTCTTTTTCCCTGATTAATATCGAGTGCATTATGAACCACAACAGCGTATTTTATGAAGTTGATTGGAAAATATTTAGTATAAATTTTAGAAACTAATGAAATAATATACAAAAAAGAATAATTCTGCAAGTTTACAAAAATATTCCCACAGGATCTGAAATGAAAGTAAACCTTAGAAAAGAGCTCGTGAGAAAAAGTGAAATTTGTCATTCCATAAGTTTATTTTTCAGTACACCATTTAGATATTTATTTTAGTACTTTGCTATTTCATAGAAAAAAACCCCTGATTTTGGATAAAAGATATGTATTCTGTTTATCGGTTAAAAAGTGCAGTGAAGCAGTGTGGATTTTCGATGCTTCGGTTAACTGGTATTCGGATTATTGATATGTATGAACAATCCGAAGCAATGATCTAAATTTATCCTGAAAGCTTTTTTCCCTCTTCTTTACACTTCATAATTTTTTAAAAAACTCTTCGTTATGGCTACATCATTTAGTGTCGTGTTGATTTTTAGGGTCTGGGTTGTTTCGAAAAATTTCAGCATATTTACAAATTAGTTGAAAATTAAAAATATTGCATTGAATTATTTCAGCCGTTAAAAAAATTCTACAGCGATTTTATTAAAAATTTTTTTAAATATTTGTGAATGAATTGAAAATTAGTTCCATTGCACTGAATTATTTAAACAGTAAAAAAAATAATTATGCGTTTGTTCTATTATATTTACTTCAGTTTGCTCTCATGTTATAGATTTATTCAAAATGTTGTATTCTTATGCAAAATAATTTTATATAAAATATTTTCAATCTTTTCTTATAAAGAAATAACGAGCAAATTGCTCCTTGTCAGTAATACGGAATTTCATAGTAATCTCAGTTATTGAAAAACATTTCGGAACTAAATTAAATATTTGTTAAGGAAATTGAGAAACGTTACATTCTTGTACAAAATAATTTTATAAAATTATAAAATAATTTCATCTTTGTTGGTAAAGAAAAAACGAGCCAAATTGCTGCTTGTTAAGTAGCACGGAATTTCAAAATGATCTCGGTTAATGAAACACATTTCGCAACTAAATTAAACATTTGGTGAGGAAGAAGCTTCTTCCTGCCTGCTTTTTTATGAGTCTTCCTTGAAGTTGGTTTTTATTAATTCTCAACATAAGCATTAAACCGCCAATTGCAGGGACCCGGCGGCATTGAACACAATCGACGCGGTGTATAGGTGGATGGCAGCACGTGTCTGACCTTGATCTTGAAACACTGCAGTGAGCTGCACGCAGGCGCAGTGCAGTCGGAAAGGATCCATCTGAAACTGCGTAGGCGATTCCTGTGAGTTGGCAGGGTTGTTTTAGTGCAGAAATGAAAAATAAAGTAAAACGGTAAACTTTTGAAAGGTTCTTTTTAAATTAGACGGTGCGGGGCTTCATTACGTTAAAAGGTTGGTAGTATTAATCATATGTTATTGTATCAGTTGTCATTATTTCTCTTTAGTAATGATATACTGAAAGAGACGGTTTGTTTATGTTTTTCGAAACATTGTCGAGACAACTGTGGAGCCCCGTGAAGAAAAAAAAACAAATCACGTATGTTTTAAAATGCTTTCAATTTCAAGTGGTTTTAAAGAGCTGTAGGGTAAGAAATAAATTTTTTCGTGCGATCGTGTTTCCCGATGAATCAATACACGTCATCTTATTGAAGAAAATGATGAAAATTATTTTTTTTTTGGAAAAATACATTATTTGTGTTCGCGCGTTGTTTCCCTTCCAATAAGAATATTATTCTGAAACATATAAAATTGTCTTCTTTTTATTCCAAAAGAAATCGTGGAGAAGTTCGTAGCTTTTTTTCGTCATCTACTACTCCTCTAAAATATGAAATTGGTCATACGTATTCGGGTGCGTGTGTATTGTTTATCTCTATCAAGATGATCATTGAAAGACAATTGTTTATCATTATTAAGATAAACAATTGTCAAGATAGAAACATCCTTCGTTTGTTTTCTTTATCTGATTAGTGTTTTGACTTGCGCTTGGAGATAGTTAAAATTAATAATTCTGAATAGTAAAATTAATAATTCTGAATAGTAAAATTAATAATTTCTGAATAGTAAAATTAATAATTCTGAATAGTATGATTCCTTTTATATTTTTATATTCATATTTTATGTTTGTTAGAGAGTATTTTTTTATTTATTTAAGATAGTTATTTTCTCTTTATTGGTTGCTTAAAATTTTGTTTAATTTTTAAAATAATTGAGGGACGCATCTAAATTCTTTTTAACCGTCAGCGAAAGATTTATGTTTATTAAATCTGTATAAAGCGAGAAATTCTTTCAAGAATTACTTGTATTTCAAGAATTTGACATTTTTTAAAAATTTGAGACGCTTCCAATATTTCTTTTTTTATTGCGTTGATACTGTTTTTACTTGTTTTTCTACAGTTTTTAATTCATTGCACGAAATCATTAGTGATGTTGTGCAAGGTTGATCATAGCTCTAAAGTAACTTTCTTTTTTGTTAATAAAGTAATCGGATAACTCAGTTAAAGGCTTTTCAGATCCTCTTTCGCTAATCTTGATGTATTGTTAAGCATTATTTGACTGCAAAAAGATTAGAAATATGAATATATTTTTCAATGATTAAAAATGTAACAATTTAAAAGCCGTCTTCTAGAATCTATCAAAACTTGGTTGTAGTGTGAAAAGCTTTAACCGTTTATTATAAAGATTTATTGCATTTTGAAAGGTAGTTTTACCATTTAAAGTTAAAGTTTTAACCGTTTATTGTAAAGATTTCTTGTATTCTATAAGGTAATTTTACGATTTTAACTTAATTTGAGAAATACCGATAGAGTAAAGTAACCATTAATTGTATATTATAAAGTATGCAATTAAAGTGGATTAAAATTTTAACCTTTTATTGTATATTCTTTAAGATAATTTTACCATTTAAAGTAAATTATAGTAAAGTAGCAGTAAAATACTAATAAAGTAAACATTTATTGTACATTATAAAGTAACTGTAATTAAAGTTAATTTAATTTTTAACTGTTTATTGTGAAGATTTATTTCTTAAGGTAATTTTATCATTTTTAAAAATTAAAGTACTTGCAAAGTAATCATTTGTTGTACATTATAAAGTAATTGTTAATTGAAGTTAATTAATTAAAGTTTGAACCGTTTGTTATAAACATGTATTGTATTCCATAATGTAATTTTACCATTTCAAGTAAATGAAAGTAAAGTACCAATAAAATTAAGTAACCATTTATTGTATATTATAAAGTAATTAAACAAATGAACAAAAATAAAGGACAAGATGAATCATTTAACATAAAAATTCGAAAACCATTGAACATTGCATTAAACGGAATGGCGCGAAAATGCAGCAACTTCCAATGAAATACAAAATAAAAATAATAGAATATGAACAAAAAAAAAAGAATTAACAGAAAAAACATAAAAAAATAGACACACGCGCAAGCGCAGCATCTTCCAGGAATGCAGATTCTTTTTTTCAATTTTATTGTGTTTTTGCATCTATTAATTACAGTCTGATTTTTTTGTCTTTGATGGTTTTTTTTTATTCTGTTAGTTAATATTGTATTTTTTGTCACTGCATTCCTGGAAGCTGCTGCGTTTGCGCGTGTGTCTATTTTTATATTTTTTTCTGTTTATTCCTTTTTTTTTGTTCATATTCTAGTATAGAGTAATTATTTTTTAGGTATTTAGTGATTCTTTTTAAAACTTTTAATATATAGTTTTTTTTCCTGGAGAAATCTTGACTGTGAGTGGTTGAAATTTTTTCTTTGATTAATCTTAGGCATTCATTTTAAATTCGAAGAATATTTCCGTATTCTCATAAATTTGGAATTTTCCTCTTTGGGAATATATGCCGTGAAAAAAAGTTTTATCTTAATTTATCCTGCGTGACATTCAGCAACAGGAAAAGGATCAGCTTAAATTGAATGGATATTGGTTTTCAAACAACCGATAAGTTATCATTGTTAGTAGTTATGTTATAAACAGTAATTGATGAACAGAATAAAAGAAATAACTTGAATTAATTAGAACATTTTGCCTTTCCTTTGCTGTTATTTGAAATTATTAAGTGTTTAAATGTAACTGAAAATGTTTCGTTCATAATTTTTGCTACTTTATTATATACTAAATTTATTTATACGAAAAGTTGCTTTTCATCCAAAATTACGATCTGGAATTTACTTACCACTTACAGAGCAAATGTGAATTTTTGCCATATTAATAAAATATTTCGAAAACTGCTATTTGTCACTTTTTACTGAAATATAGCTGATTGCATTTGAGAAAGAAGAAATTCAGTTATAAATTTTCAGTTTTAAGTAAATCTGCCGTAACGACATGAATATTGATGGTTTTTTTTAAAGTTGTTTTGAAGAAAATGATCAAAAGAAGAACAACTATTTACAAGAAATTTGAATTATTTCAGAGAATCCAGTTCATTTTTTTTTGATATTTTTGAAAAGAAGCTTGAAAGGTTTATTTATTTTATACCCGAAGCATGGCAAACAGAAAATGTGAAAGAGAAATCTGATATTTTCCTAAAGACAAAGCAAGAAAAACTTTCTATGCGTTAAATATATATATATATATATATATATATATATATTTAACATGAATTAAAATTCACATTCTTGCTTATTTTGCAGCCCCTTTAAAGGAATTTGTTTTCCTTAAGAAATGAATATGGAAAGAAAAAATAATGCTCATGAATGAAAGAAAATGTTTACCAACAAAACAGTGAAAACATGTTTATTTACTTGGTATAAGAATATTTCTCTAGGGCACATTTATATGTTTTGAAATATCGACTCATTACTGTTAAAATATTATGCTTAATGGTTTTTATCATTTTTGTCAGGATTTTAAACAAAATTAGGTAATCTTGAATTAAGATAGTGTTAAGTGCATTCGCAATTTATGTCTGTTGAACACTGTCTGGCATAAAATTTTGTTTTTTATATTCTGCGAAAGTTTTTTCATAGATGTAAACAACTAAAATTCATAACTATTTTTTTGTCTGTTGAAAAAGATCTAAATTCTATACATGGCGATTTAATTAAATCAGTGATTATAATTTTCTGAATTGGTAGTTATTTGTTTACAGTTACTATTTATTTTTGATAATTTAATTTATTTACTTTAAATAAAGTATTACGTATGGGGGGGACAAGGGGACATCAATACTTTTTTTTGGAAATCTAAGAAGCTTTTACCAACGGAAATAATTAGAACTAGTACGCTATATTTATGCATTTGTTAATCTAATATAGGATTTCAGTCGAGTTTTGGCCATAAATGAAATAATAAAATATTGATCACACTTTTTTCCTGAAAATGGATTTGTATCGATCTGTCCCATACAACGTGTGCATTGATACACACGGAAATATCGAAAATAATGATGGTTAATTGGTCTGGGATCTAAACAAAAGGTGTTTTATCAATAATCTTTATATTCCAAATGAAGTTTTAAAAGTTTACCAAAGTAACATAGTTTCATTTTAATCAAAATTCAAAATTTTTAATGAGACTGGAAAAATGAAAACTGAATGAAAACTCAAAAAATAATTTATCTCTACAAATAATAAAGGAGAATATGTGTGGCGAAAAATACTTAGGGGGGAGGGAATGTGAGTCTCGAAGCCGTTTTTGGAAATTTTACTTCATTAAAAATTAGGGAAATTTTTGCGTTCTTCCTTGATGACTTACGAAAATATTATAGCACAAAAATAATTTTCACACCATCTGAAAATACAAAAAAATTATCTTTTTGATGATATTAATGAAGTTGCTGTGCATTTTTTCCCCAATTTTAATCAATTCGTAAAAAATTATTTTAAACCTAATTTACAACAATACTTTTCATTTTTGCAATGAAATTCAAACCGTGTTCATTGTTTAAAACAAATACTTAATTGTGTGTTTCTCTTAGATAGTCCGTTTTTGAGTTTTTTTCCATTTATGAAGACGATTTTACAAAGTAGTTGCTGTTAAGGCGCATTGATACACAGAAGATGCGTATCAATGTGCCCCGGAGTCAACTGTATCAATCTGCCCCCCAAGAGGCTTTTTTTACTTAAAACAAGGGATCACGCAAAATCAACGCTAAAAAGCCTCAAAACTTAATATAGTTCAGAAAAATAAGTGTTTTTTCCAACCTTTGGAATAGATTCCCTGCCAGGAAAACGTATTTAGTGAAAGAAGTCACACAACACGTACTTACAGTAAAATTTACTTCGACTAGAAGATTAGCGGTTTGATTAATTTGCAAATTAACTTTTGACTTAACATGGACGAAAATACTCCGTGTGCTAAGGGTCACAGTGGCATATATGTATATAAACATCTTGAGCCATTCCAATCATCAAAACTTAAGAACTATATCAATGTTCTCGCGTATCAATCTATCCCATCTCCCACTAAACATTGTTGTTGTGGGAAACATCTCAAGATGTGGTTAGAAAATGTAGACTAATTTTTATTTTTCTGGAGAATAACCATACTGATGTAGAAAGGATCCCTCCAGACCGAAGGTTCCCAACCTGTGGTACGCGTACCCCTGGGGGACGAGTTAAGGGCACACGATAGTGATCTTAGTAATGGCGGAGAACACTACACATAAAAAATATTCTAGAATTTATCTCAAGTTCGTTTGAAAAATGAAAGTGTCCGAAACCTATTTACAAAATAAGAAAAGATGGATTAGTATCTAGTATTTCAGTCATTGTTAGCTCTCATAATAAGTTAATTCGAAATTATTTCAAAGCTGGTTTCATTTTTTTTTTGACGTTGAACAAATACTATTTTTAAAAATGGAATAAAATGTTAAGTTCATTAGAGTTGTTTGACTCTGAAGTTCACCTAAACCCCTGGTGTTATTAATAAAAACTGTTTTGTGCTAAGGGAGGGTTTGGGGGATATAACGGTAGGGGGTACTCAAATATTAAAAAGGCTAATCAAGGGGTACGCGAGCGAGAAAAGGATTGGGAACCACTGCTCCAGACGGTGAGAGGAAATTACGAATGGTTATTATTCGACACTGTCTTTTTCGAATTTTTGTGTTTTACTGAAATTTGATTTCTGGGAAGCTCACAATTTGGCATTTACCTCTCTGTGAATTAATAATTTTATCTGAGTGTATTTTCTGTTTAATAAGTGAACTTCAAAAATTGATAATTCATTTTGTTCGTCTCTCATATAAGCATTTAAAAATATAATACATGGTCAGCAAAAATGCGTAGTAATTTTTTATGATACAGAATATATTGGATATTGATAAGATTAACTTCTTCAAAAAATCTTTTCACTCCCCTTCGCCATTTTTTAGTAGGGTTTCCGTGCTGCTGTAAATAATAGTAATATGCCTTTTTCCACCATTTTTATTTATAGTTGATTCGCTATTATTTAACAATAAGCTATTAAGAACATCTTGCAGTATACTTCTTGGATAATTTTTAATTTATCCATTTGGTTTTAGACATCGCCCTTGACATAGCATTTTAACCTTAGTTAAATTAAAATCGCTCATGTGGCTGATTATTGATAGTTACATTTCGCTCTTTGCTTAATGTTTACTAGTTCACCAATCTTAAAATGTGTTCCATGTGAACAAAAAGAGAAATAATCTCTGTTTTGGATTGCATGGTAGAATTTTAATCTTCCCCCCGGGTGAGGTCTAAAAACCAAAAAGCAGCGCTCTTAAATGGTTATTTATTGTTTTTCGTTACTTATTATCCTTTATGTAAGATAATTAGTACAAATCTTCTTATACAGTGTTTGGAAATACCCATTTATCTGTCCTATCTGCATTGTTCTAGTGCCTTAATGTGCCGATCTGCAACAATTGCAGCATCTTATAGAGATGCAGAGGATTTTCATGCAAATGAACTGTCTGCCAAAAGGAATACTTTTACATTTCTAACTAAGATCATGTGTCATTATCATCCCTTTCAGCAAGACGGCTTCTCCTTAATGTTAATACTTCAGCAACCTTGAAGCCTCCAAACTGTAAGTTGTTGTTAATCATCAGTTGGACCTTGAGGAAATGGATGTTCATGCTTCAATGACCAGCATCGCATGATACGCTAAATGTATGGGACCCTATTTTTCCTACCGAAAAAAGTTATAAAAAAACTTGTTTGCTTTGTTAAAATATTGCTTTTGTCGTGAAACATTGAAAAGACAGAAAAGGAAGTAATGCTAATTTGACGCATCTCATAAGTGTTACTTATCTATTGTGTATTTGGAGGGTGTTTTGGTTAGAACTGGTTTTTTAATGCTGGAAAATGCGCTAATTACAAAATGTTCATGCACGTATCAAAGATTTTGCTTTTTATTAAATTTTAAATTTGTTACTGTGGAAACTGTCTTTTTGATCATTATAACAGCTTGACCCAAAATAATAGAAATAAAAACGTTTTTAAAACTACGCTGTTTTAGTGTATTGAAAAGTACAAAAGTATATCTTCTATAAAAAAAATGTGTAGGTCAAAAAAAAAAAAAAAAAAAAAAAGGAAAAGTGAAGCGATGATATACTCTGAAGTAAGTTGGAGTTTTTAAAACACTGACGATAAATATTTACTTATTAATTATTGTTTCTAAATATATGTTTTGGAATTTTCTTCCCTATGATTATTCATTGGGACTTCATTTCCTTATAGTGTTGTGTTTCATTTCCTCACGCTTTTACAAATTGGATTTGACGTCCATATTTTTGATAAAAAAAATTGGTGTCGACTTTCTACGCACTAATTAAAATGTAAATTATTATAAAGCACGCTTTATTAGTGTCTAAGATAACACAAATTTTATTTTATTAGTACAGTAGAACCCCGGTAATCCGGACACGCGCTAATCCGGAACCCTCGGTAATCCGGAAGGTCCATGGAGAATGATGCAAACCCGAATCCTGCGCTGATCTAACCCATGGATCAGAATGTTATTCAAAATATCAAGCTGAGATATCGCAAGTTGCTTCTTACGACGATTCTCAATGATCCTCTGCACAATGAAAACTTGGAAAAAACACAGACAAATGTAAATTTAAAAGATGTCGTGTTCAGTCTTGCTAACTGGGCATCTGTGTCTACATTGCTGATCAACAAGTCGTGGAAAAATTTGCTTCCCAATTTTATTGATTCTGAAGTTGAAGAAAATGTGCAAACTGAAGAAATTCAGCTTGCATCACTCATTAACCAATTTACAAAACACGAACCCGATGTCTAATACGGAAGTCCACCAGTGGGCTGCTGAGGCTGACGACAGTTTCACTCGAAATAAAATTTTAACAGACGACGAAATTATCAGGACGGTAACAGCAGAAGATGATGATGATGACGACGTCACCCTTGTAAACTCCATCAAAATTTCTCATTCTGAGGCTGGGGCGGCACTCAACACTTCATTACAGTGGGCTGAAGGGCAAAATTTTGAAGCACACGGAAATTATGCTCCTCAAACGTTTAAGAGACCGCGCATTTGAATTAAAAATTGGAACGGCCGCGCAAAGAAAAATCTCTGACTTTTTTGGACACTGATTATGTTCATTCACTTGCATATGTAGTAATTATGTTATGTACATATCATTTCATTCAATTTATCCATACAATGTTAGTTCATACAAATATAACATAGTACCTATACATACAATTTTTGAAAAAAGTGTTTTACGTTATTGTTTAAAAACCTCGCTAATCCGGAAATCCTGCTAATCCGGACGTCCATGTGCCTGAATTCGTCCGGATTACCGGGGTCCTACAGTACTTACTTTTTACTCTTTAATATATTTCTTTAGTTAAAGAAATGTTCTCTTAACTTAATATCTTTATTTTTCAAATGTCATTTTCTTGTCATAGTGTTCTTATAAATTAACAATACATTTAAAGAATTAATAAAAATGCATTACGAATCGCACTGTGTTCCGTGAATTAAGAGAAACGTGTGTATCTTGAATTAACTTGTTTTTACAAAATTTTAATATATAGGGGGAAGTCGGGTAAGATGGCAACTTTAAGCTTTGGGGATTTTTCCTGACCTGAATATTCGTTGCTGGAGGATTATTTTTTCGCCAAAATCTTCTTCAACTTTTTATTTTAAAGTGATATATTTTTAAAAAATTTTATGATCAAATTTAAGACAACAAAATTTCATTTTAGAAAAAAAAGTCAATTTCGTCTCGGGTAAGATGACGAATACCTAATCTGCATAAACCTGAAAGTGAATCGATGCTGCTGCAAACGCTTAATCGAAAAATTCGGACCCTGATATTTTATATTAATTAATATATTAATATCAATTATTATATTAATTTGAGATTCAAACCTTAAGAAATGAAATCAATTACAAAAATCGCATCGCCATGGACTTGGATTTTTGTCTTAGCCAGTACAGGTGAAATGGAGCCAGAGCTTGCACATAAAACACTGGAATCCCAGTTCCGTGTTTCCTTACTCACTACAAATGATTGCATTCTTCATTATCGAGGACCTCTGGGTCCAGATTGTCATTAGCGTCAACGTAAGGAAATTCAAATGAATGAATTGAGTCTTCAGATTCGGAACATTAGAAGTCGAGGTGTTACTTAGCTACTTTCTTCTTTTTGTAGAATTTTTAGAAGGTTTGTTGCGTTTAGTCTTATTAACTTTAGCCTTGTTCAGCTGTCAAAAGTTTTCGTTTTTCTTTTTTCTTTATCTCCTTTTTAATGAGATGCTCATTTCCCAGTGAGTTGCAGGAAGGGCAGGTGACATTCAGGTAGCACAACGAGTCCTGAATCAGCGTGGAGGGATTCGTTATCTTACCCGACTTCACCTTTTTATTTAAAAAAAAACATTGAAGGATATCAGATAATCAGAATAAACTAAAATAATACGTCATTGAATACGTTCTGAGTAGCTCTTTACGAATATCACATGTAAAAATCAAAAATATTTACTCCGTGAACGCTATCCCTTACCAAGCAACAACCAAAAATTGTATAGAATGAACTAAAAAACACATTATCGCGTACTGTGAATCACACTAATTACGAGGTGAAATATTTTGGTGTGACACGGGTAGCTGGTCGCTAGAAGTCTCTGATGATGCAGGATCGAGACTGCTATCTAATGTAATTTTCGAAAAAAACCAATTCGTCAACTTAGACACTTCGTTGTCTTACCCGTCTTTCCCCTACATCATACCGTATCTGTTGACTGTTTTTGTAATTTTTTTAAGAATTCACATTTTACCTAACGGTTTTCCTAAAGCAATAATTATTTTACAATTTTTTAAATTATTCTTTATGATAACAGTGGAATATATTATTATGTCAGCAGGAATTTTCATATTCTCGTTGTTGTGAATAGGAATATTTTTTCATTTTTTAGCAGACCCCATCGCAGATAGATGAGATTTCTTAATATTTAACAGGGCTGTCAAAGCTTTAAAATTCAAAATTAATACACCATATTGTAAGGAAAGGATGTTTCAAATCGATTTAACAAATGTTTTAGTTGATCTTTATGGTTTTCGAAGTTTATGACTCAGATATAAGTTTAAGATGGTTTTTAAATCACTTAAAACATATTTTCTGCGCAATTTTTGAACTCCAGCAGGGATGTACTAAAATTTCCTTTTCATTCTTTTGTAGCATGTGTAATTCATTGAAGGAGTTTTTTCTTCTTTTGTTCTTCAAAAGAACTGAATGTGTAAGGATTTATCACTTGCAAGTCACTTGTAAGTGGTTTATTTTTTGTTCCTCTAATTTGTTTTTATATATATTTTTGTTTAGTGCTACAATCTTGTACAACCTTTATCGTGCAAATACTTTGCATCTTTTGTTTATAAGATTTGCTTTTATCCATATGTGATCTACGTGGGAGAGTTAAAAATAATCAGTTACTGAAGATTTAAGTTACTTGAATGTGAAACTGAAAACTAACATCAATCATTTTTTATCTATACTTATAAAAGGCAATGCGTGTGTGTGCGCGTGTGCGATGTCCAAACCAATCTATTGTACTTACAGCCTTGAAATTTGGCGCATAGGCAGTCGTAATGGTGACTCAATGCACCTCCAAGCCCGAATTTTAAAATTTTATCTAGATTTTTTTATTTAATATGTTGTGTTGTTTTAGGTGATTTTTCGCACTAATTTCTCAATAGCATGGTTTCGGATAATTGTACGTAAAAATACATAGACCATTGGAAAGAGCAAACGATTTTCGTTGTATTTAAGTTTGTTTCGAACGTCTAACGTTATTTACTGAATTCTGAGAAATTTTTAAAAAATAGTCAGTTAAGCCTAAAAAAATTGATTTTGAATTTCAATTTCCTGCATCTGACGTTCTAATTTCGTTATCAATTTGAAATTTGTTGAAGCAATAAACATAACATTTCTCCGGCATTTAAAACAAAGAACGGTTAAAATATCTTTTTTTCTCCAATTTTCTATGAATTTTTTTATTGATCAGTTCAAACATTTTCTCTCGCAGATCCGAATCGGGCTTCCGACCAAGGTTACTTTCAGTTCCCAGCATGCATTTCTACAATCCGATTGGACGTTACCTTCCTCTCGGCAGGTGACGCCATAAACTTTCACTTTCTGCGCGGAGATTATTTATTTACTCAATAACTTCGATTATTATTTCCAAGCGTGCCTTAACTTATTTCTTTGCTTCTCATACTTTGCTTGCGGTGTAATGAATTTCGCATTGTAATATTTTAACATTGTTTTGGATTAACGGTACTCGTTACTGTTTTCCTGCAATTCAAATATCATTGTCGAGAGGAAAAAGAAGCGGGCAAACTCAATAATATAAATTTTTCTGTTTTGATTTCGTTTTCAAAACTTTCATATATGTAATTGTATGTGGGATTTTTATATTTTATTTTGTGGAAGTCCTGATTCCACGGGCACCGCTGTGCGCGTAGTGCTATCTGCAGCGTCTGAACATGCTTCTTTGTCTCGCATATTTTGCTTGCTGTCTAATAATGATTTTCACGTTGCAATTTTTTAATGTACTCTGTACTGTTTTCCTACCGTTAAAATGTCATTATCGAGAAGAAAAATAAGCAGGAAAATCAATAATGTGTATCTTTTGTTTTGATTTTTCCCCCATTTTGTTGAAGTCCTGATTCCACGGGCAACGACGTGTGCGTACTGCTAGTTTGAAATAATATTACACTAGCGTTGTGATGTTTTAAACACTAGCATGATGGTGTGATAGTGCTTTGGGTATTTTTCTAGCTAGTGTTATCACAGGCTTTCTAAAGTCTGATCAACTAACCCAGAGGTTCCCAACATGTGGTAAACGTACCCCTGGGGGTACGCGAAGGACTAGTTAGGGATACTCGAAATCAAAGTTGGTAATAGCGGAAACAAGAAAATATAAGGGATTAAAATTGTTAGAGATTTGTTTTCCCAAGTGAATACTAACTATTCATAAACTATACCACTTGAATGGTTGATTATTACGAAATATAATTTCTATCTATCCTTATAAGTTAATGCGAAATTATTACAATACTCCTTTCATTTGCAATGCCGTTGAGCTAATACTACTGTAAAAACGGAATAAAATGTAAAATCAAAAATAAGTCCTGCAACTGTTATTTCGAGTCATTTGGCATTTCAGCTTACCAAGCCACTATCATTATTGATAAAATCTTCTTTGGTCAGACGGATGGTGGAGGGCTGAGGGGTGGACATGACAGCAGGTGGTACGCGAAAACAAAAAGATTAATCAAGGGGTACGCGAGGGAAAAAAAGATTGGGAACCCCTGAGATAACCAATTACCATAGCTAGGATAAATGACGCCTGGTGCAAAATATTTTTTTCACTCTTGCTCGTCATATTTGATTTAAAAGTTGAATAACCATAAATATCGTCTCCCCGTCCTGCGTAAGCATCCGGGTAATACATGAAAGACCGGCCGCCACGACAGCATAGACTGGCACTGAGGTTCCTGCATTATAGCCCCATTACGAGCAGCTCATGCAACACCCCCCACCCGTTTTAGCGGGGTAGGATCTGCCTTCGGAGATGAGCCCAAAGAGCCACACCATCATTATTGTATCATCGGGTTGGCGAGAGTCAGCTTCTTTTACGGCAGCCTCTCATCCATGAACTCGCGGTGCCTCCTATTTGCAGCGGCCCCGTGATACCATGCCTAGTGATGCATGCGGCATCTATATTCCTTGGCCTCAATGCAATAGAGTAGCGACTTTGCTAATGCTTATTTCGTGACAATTGCTTTAATGCAAGGAAAAAGAGTAAAATAATTAAAGTACCATTCTCTTAAATAATTTTGTTAAATATCTGCATGTGCCTTATAAGGTTTTGAACTACCAAAAATTGCGGCTAATTAGCAGCGTTAAATTAATTAAGAACAAAAATATCTTAATCACACCCGTCCCTCCCGCCCGTCGTAGTTCGTTTTAAAGAGAAAAAAACAGTGCTTATATTTTGTTTTAACAGCACCTCCAAAGCGCCTGGGCATCTATATCCCCCCCTATCTCTACGTCTCTGAAGTAACCCATTCACTTCATTCTAACCTGCCTAGTAACACTTTGTGAAACCCGAAACTTAGATGCGTGCCAGTTGAACAGTATTGACCTACCCCGAGGACAAATATACTCCCCTTCCCTTTCCTATAGACTGTCTTAATAAAGCAAAACCTACATGCTTTCCCTGCTAATAAAAATCGAAAACCTCTGGCAGTGGTCATTTCGCCAGTTGAGACCATAAAATTTAATATCCAATCAAAATAACTCACGTTCCCTCCTCTCTCACCTGCCCTTTGCCGAATGTTCATCGTCGTCTACACCCTTTCTGTTGAGTGCTGACCTTGTTGCTTTTTTGTTTCCATTCTTTTCTATCGGCTGGCTTTGCATAAAATGTGAATAGAGCATTCAGCGGGAGCCTTACTCTCTTGTCAAGTCAATTTTTCCCAAGGTGATCATCAAGAATGGGCAGAGGTGATTCATCTCCTACCAGGTTCCTGCTGGTTCGGACAATACATTGTTTGTGATGTGTGAACACTGTAATTCAAGTTTCTTTTCTGTGTTTAATTTTTCTTTCTCCATTTTTTTACGATGTGAGTTCCGTGAGGTGGTGTTGTTCTGTATGCTGTTGAGTAGATCGGAATCTCGATTATCCCCATTAATGTGGCTCGCGGATGGCTTGGGTATCGGGGGAAAAAAATCTCGGTAATATACAAAAATGGTAGCAATTAAATAAGTTGGAAGATCGTTGAAAATTTTAACCGAAATAGTTATACGTGGAAAAAGCACAGAATATGATGGAATAAAGTAGAAAACGTAGCTTAAAAATAGGATATAAGAAGATGTAACAAAGTTGGAAAGTTATGAAGAAATAATACATACATTGAAACCTCTCTATAACGATAACTCAGTTCAATCACGATTTATTTTCTCCTTGGAAAACGATACCCCATAGTCCAAAATATGAGATACCTGGGGTATCGGGATGGGGCTAGAAATCTGAGCCTCTTGTAGTTGGGAGATCTGGGTGGAGGTGGCTAGTGATTGGAATACGCAAATAAGTTTGTTGCCTCTATCTCCGGTTGAGTACTAATCTGTTCATTCGCAGTTAGTTCTTCGAACAGACCACTTCTTCCTCGAAGTTCGCTTTTGGATGTGTTAAATCCTTGAATCTACGATGGCGCAGCGTAAGACATTGCGCAAAACATGGGTATTATTATGAAATAAAATTAGGCTTGCATCTCCCTATTGGGCATATTTTTATTGTTAACAAAAAGTTTCACTTTGAAATTCATGAAAAAAGTTTAAATAATTTAAGATTCATAAAATGCAGTTTCATATCAGCAAATATTTGTAAGGGGAATGAATAAACGCAATAAAATTAGTTAGTATATTAGTGAGTAGTATATTAGTGCATGCAGACGTGCATAAACAAAGCTACAACTGCCTATAAAGATAACCTGACATAACAATATTTTTTTCTAAGTCCCTACAGCATCGTTATAAACAGGTTTTACTGTAACACGTAGCATTGTACGTATGAAATAGCTAGGGGGTTTTAACGTAGTGCCTTATCTCAATGATTTTCAACTTCCGAATTTAGTGATATAATTTAAAATGATTTGTATCGTAATAAAGTAATCCCATGACGAGTTTGTTTTAAAATTGTGTCTCGTTTGATTTACTTCTAAATACACCATTCATTCATTATTTTACCAAGTGTTCACTCTTTGTGCAATAGTTTTTTTTTCCTCTCTATTTAACTCTTTTGCCTCCGCCAACATAGAATAAATTTCCATGCAGGTTGGAAACGTTCATATTTTGAATTTGCATATAAATATCGATAAAAAATGGTGGGATTTTATGGAAATAATAATAATAATAATAAAACTGGTGATATTGTAGGATGAAACGACGACATTCGATACATCGATATCGATCTTAAATTTCCGATTTTAATCGAATAAATGATTTAGAAAGACGTAAAGCAAAAATAGAAGTCGCCTGAAAAACTTATCTTCGTGTTGGAAGCAGCATTAAAGGAAAGATACGTGGAACGTACTTACATCTTTAACAGGTACTATCCATATAAGAAAAAAAAAAAATTGTTCCTATTCGTTATGAAAATGGTGAATTGATAGCAATTTTTCGATATTCGTACCCTTCTGAAAAAATTCCTACTCTCTGTTTAAAAAGAACGGTAATGAATTCTAGAAAACCGGCCGGGATGATATGAAACGCAGCCACTGAATAACATGAAACTTCAGCCATTCAGATGATTGTTATACACATGCAGTTAAATATACTCCTGACCATAAATTGCTGTCACCAGAGGTTTTCCCATACTTGCTCATCCGGGTTCAAAGCGGGAAATGAAGCCGGCCACTCCATTTTAGGGATGGGAAAAACCTACCGGTTTAAACCGAAAACTGTTTTTTTTTGTTTCGGTTAACCGGTTTTTTTCAGTTATTTTTTTGTCCCGGTTATAAACGGTTATTTATTTTAAATCCAATAATCGGGTAAAAAAAACCCGGCAAAATCAGCTGTCAAAAGATGGGCTTAATTTTAGTTTCTAGTAATGAAGTTTTGAATTTCATCATCTTAGGCCAATCAACGGCCACCGCTTCCTCGCGGCGGTTATTGAAATGGTCTAAAATAGTCATAGTCAAGCTTTCATAACTCGATTAGTTTTGGTCGCAGAAGAGTGGACATTTTGTTTAAAATTTTAGTGTGCCAATAATATTTTAATAAATATGATTTAATAGGACCGGGGGAAAAATTTAAACATAGTTTTTTTTTTTTATTTTTATACATATAGATGCAAACAACACAAAATACGATTATTTACGTCTGTACTCTCTAATTTCTTTTTTTATTTGTCTACAATAAATTTGTCTACTACTTATTGTAATTATTACTTATTTATAATCATTACGTATTACATTAATTACTTATTTATTGATATTACTTATTGTATTAAAACTTACTTGTTGTATATTATTATTAATAAATTTTTTCTTCAGACGTTGTTTCTTAAACATACCCCCCCTCCCAAAAAAAAACCCTGTTATTTCAAAAACCGGTTATTTTGAACGGTTTTAACCGCCCGGTTAAACCGGAGGTGAAAAAAAAAATTGCAATAACCGTCATCTCTATTCCATATGGGTGATATCCTCTTCTTCAAGACATTTGTCCACAATGGTTGCATAGCTAGGATGGGCATTGTCATCCATATAAACAAAATTTGAGCCATTGTACCTCTGAACACAAGACTTGTGTTGTAGAATAATATACTGGTAAATCTGGTCTATCATGGTTCCGCATTGGACAGTGAGATTTGTGCGAGGACCCAGGATAATGCCACGCCAAAACAGCAGTCTATAAGATGGTGTTCAGTGATATTTTATTGGTTATATCGGGTCTCTAATTCTCTCCATACGAATATACGACTCGAGTCAAATTGCAGAGAACCCGTATATTCCTCTGAAAACAACTCCCTTTCCCTCCAGAGGCGGCGTGGGGCGCCTCCTACTTTTCTAGGAAAAATTAAATTTTGTATTTCTTTTTAGCTGTTTAAAACTAGGAATCATAAAAAAGCACTAGTTTTCGGTAAAGCTAGCTAATTTTGTAACAAAAGTTTTGAATTTTGTTGTTTACTCTCTGTACTCCCGGGTACTTTTAGGTATCGGTACATTTTTTGCCTCCTCACATTTTTCAACTAATCACCGCCACTGTTTCCCACTGTTCGAATGTCCGGTTAACATGTTCTTTGCTCGAGGATAATCGACTCTGGCAGTCAGCTGACGTCAGTGGGACACATCTAACAGACCTGCGAACATATAAACTATATAATCTGTACGTGGTTTGCCTCGAAACTGAAGTACCCGTGGATGCCGACAGCTGTCGGGGCATATTTGGTCTGTATCTTGGGCAGTTAGTTTGAAAACCAGCCATCTTGCTCTGTGTTGTGACCAGGTATTTCCTGTACTCATGCGGAAGTTTCCATCCTTTTGGAACCAATGCTAGTGTCTAAATATGACCTCTATGCGTTTCCCAGTTCTTGGGATACTTCCATTTGCGTACGGCCACATTCTAACCAGTGAACTATTCTGTAAAAATAATCGTCCGTATTGGCCCTCTGAGGCCTACTCGTCTTTTCTCTATTGCGTTTTTTCTTCTGAGTTTCGTGAATATCCTTAGTTTAAGGACGAGTGTAAAAGAATCCGCTAAACCTATTCTTTTCTTGTCAAGGCACGAAACCAGGTCACTGTCTTGTCTGGCACGGTGTTTGGTTATGCCAACTAAAATGAGACGTTTGGTTTTGATCGGTGAGATTATCTTCCTGCTCTTCAGATTCAGATAATTAGTTGGCTTTTAATCATTTTTCGAATCGCAGTTGTGCGATGACAGAAGGTTGGCATTAGTATCAGTGTATCACAAGTTCGAGATTTTGTCGGAAGATTCGTAGTTTATTTGGGCCGCTTGAAGCATGTTAAAGCTGCTAAGGGTCAAACGTCTTTACATTGATGTAGGCTGGCGGTTTAGTAATGAAATTGATGTCTGAAGTTCTTGTTATCGAGCTGCGCTACTGAATTAGAGGCTCGTTTCCAGTAGCTTTCGTGTCGATTCAGAGTGGGACATTAATCTTGGTTAATGTGATCACTAAAACCCAACTAGTGATCGGATGGTTAAGATGAGGCAGAGTGATGGCACAGAAGATATAATAGTAGAGCCGTATATTATAGAAATTTTTCAGTTTTTAAAGTTTCCCTTTTGAAAGTAAACGGGAACGACTGGAAATACTTCATGCAGAAAATCTGCCGACCGAATGTGCATTTCGGCGATAATTCTTAGAGAGCCCTTTTCTTTGTGTGCAACACAAATTTAAGCCAGTTGACTAGCCCCTTAAGTCGCGCGTCCATCATATTGACGTGCATCGAATTATCGCATTTTTAGGCTTTTAAACTAAAAATCATTAATTAGCTTTTATAATTTGACACAAAAATTACGTAGAATCCATAAGCATCTCAAGTATTCTATGCCTTCTTAGATGAATGAAAACAAAAGCCCCTTCCCAAAACAGGAGGGGTCATCTTATTAGATAGAAAAAAAATTGCGATCCTTAAGGGGCTAGAGAAGTATTCTAGAAAGGTATTTTATTCTTCATATTGTTTAAAAGTGAAGAGCAGCTATGGGGTGCTCCTTGTAGTAACGGAAAACATTGCAACCATTAGATTTTTCATTTGAAAACAGTAACATGTTATCACTAGTCAAACAAAGGAATTATTATGTTAAGATTCTGTGCGAGTGTTTTACAGTGTGTATTATGTTAAAAATAAGGATTTTTTTGCTTCACATTTTTAATTTTAATAAAAAATAACGTATGTTTATCAAATTCCAGTAGTGTCAGGCAATTATATAGCAATTTGGATTATTTGATGTTCCATTTTACAGTTAAAAAATGAATAATAATAGTAATAGTGAATTGCAAGCACATTTCTTCGGAAAAATAGTTTATTCTTTCAGAATGTTTGAAATAATATTAAATATCCCACCTTCATCAGTTTCGAATTTGTGGTTATGTATCGCCCATTTAATTTTGACATTTGATTTTACCCTTTGAAGTCAGACGGCATCTACATATTATTCATGTACCATTACAGAAGTTATAATATATACATATATGTGCCACGCAGATTTTGTGTTTTTCAGTATCTTCTGTTTGTCTTGTATTCCTAAGGTCTGTTTTTCAGCCAAATGCATTGTACTTGAAAATAGTTCAAACCCACTGAATAAAGTAACTTTTAAAAATGTGCTTTAGTATTTACTGAAATTTTGTGTTGGCTCTTATTCGGTTATATAATTCAACTTCTTAAAAATAAATTCAAAATAACTTCCTTAAACTTTGTTGTAATGAAATTGGTTTTAGGTCTGATTACTTTCGATTGTAAGAATTTAATCAGTTAGAGTGGAAAATGTAATTTAGTAGTAAGCGGTCCATTTCGAACCAGGATTTTTCAATGCATTTCGCGAAAATTAAAGTAATCGAAGGTATGGAAGTTGACAAGTAGGAGAAGGAAACGAAACCTGTCTCCTCACATATAAATCCTTAACACTAGGAAATAGTATATGTTTAAAGACTTTTTTTCCCAATAAAGTATTAATAGGCATAAATTGAATGAAATACTTTTGCAGCTTTCTTATTGGATTATTTTTAATTCTGGCCCTATTATCTTGTCTGAATTAGTTCTTCGCACTTTTTATTATATTTCTTTTGGGTTTTCCAACATTTGTTGATAAGGTAGTGGCTTTATTAATGATGAACTAGAAAAAAATTTCTAGTTAATTATGAAGATTAAAAGTATGTACTATAGTTTGCTCTAAAAAAGCGAAATTTAACTTAGTTTCGTTATGTAAAAATAAAATTGTGAGTGGAAGTGCAGATATTTGAAAGAACAATGTCTCTCGATAATGTATCATTTTAAAGATATACAGCCTTTAGTAATAAGCTAATGGAAGTGAAGCGGGGAAATACATCGGAATTACTAAAAATCATTTTTGAGTTTGTTTTAAAATGTTTTTTTTATTATTATTTTATGTTTCTTCAGTGCTGCTTATTTTGTTTCCCTGCAGGGCTGCTGTGACTTTTATATTTATTTTTTTCATTGTGAAATATGTAAGTCGATATAAAGCACGTTTTTCTTGCACGCGCATTCGTTCGTCGCATTATTTATACCGAAATGCATTTATCACGAGCTTAAATTTGCATCATTATAATTTAATTGTACTTTTTCCCCCCGCCGATTTGTAATCGCCTTTTACTGGGAATGTGTTACGTAAATTTATTTCGTTTCTAATGTATTTTTTTTTCTTTTTATGCATCGTATACTGCTTCCATTACATACATGGTTGACGTTTGCGTAGAAGCTATTGTGATGACTTCCTGTAATGTTTTACAAAAAGAAACAGGAAAAAAAACCATCAACTTTTAAATTATTTTGAATCGATATAATTATTCTATAGAACCAGTATAGTTTTTTTTCCATTTTTATTTTATATTAGTAATCAATTTTAAGTTTCCATAAAAATTGTTTTTACGATATTTTTTTGTGTCAGTAGAATAAAAAGCACAGATATGCCTATGATATCCTAAAATCAATAATGAATTAGGGGGCCGCGGTACCTAGTGGTAAAGGTCTCAGCAGGTTCCATACTCGAAACGCTTTTCCACCGAAGATCAGATGTGTGTGTAGTCTGTTGCGCGCTAAATCACGGCGTGGAAGTTACGAGAAGGGAGATGTTCCTCGTCGTCCGACCGTGGTTCAAAATTAAGAGGTCCGTCTCAAAATAGCCCTCACATTGCTTCAAAACGTTACGTTAAGTGTTCTCCAGGGATGTAGTGGAGCCGGTGCGCTGCTTTTTTTTTTAACGAGAATTAAATAAGGAAGAATTGTGAAAACGTCGTTAAAACAGTGCAATTTTCGTCACCCAGATTCAGCGCTTCTCTTCGAGCGTCGCGGCACTGTTCATTTTGCGACTACACAGCTGGTGTTCTCCCTTCATATTTTGTGTTTAACTTTGTCGTGTTGAGAAGTGAACCGAGTTTGGATTTTGGACCTCTTCCCCTTCACCGATTAGATCCAAATTTTGACAGAGATCTACTATTTTAATGTCAAATTTCATTTATTGAGCTATCTCCGTTCTCGGGTAACGCATTCACATACGCACGAGTTGACAGTCAGACAAACGGACAGACAACCGGTTGGTTTCTAAACTCCCCATGTGTGAAGAGATGAATCGTTATACTATGTTGGAAAAATGTAACTGCTAAAAGCATGTGATTTCATTTTAGTGCGTTGTTTAAAATTAATTTTTGGTTGTTTTTTTAGTAATTTGTTTTGCTATTGATTAATTAATATTGTTATTCCAAAGCTCAGTTTTGAAGTGGTGACTTGATATATTTTACAGTTAATATTTTTGATAAAGCTGATTAAATATGGAAATGTGAATATTTTCCTTTGTTTGTATTATGTAATAATTGCATTTATTTCTTTTAACAGATAGCCGAAGACTTAGGAAAATCAAAGGTGTTTTTTTGTGACGAGGATTAAATCTTTGAGAAAGGTACAGTAGAATTTCGTCTTCCGACTGTAAATTATACAATATTCCGTTTTCCCCGGGATAGCTTCTGTTTTAATTAAAAATCATAACTGAAAAAGTGAAATCTATAGTTTTTGATGGCGTAAGTTGGGTGCTTGATTCACTATATGTAACATGTCAAGGTCAGGTCAGGTCACATGTGATATCTGAGTGGCCGTAAAGTTAGGATTGCTGGAGACTTCAAGCCGATTAGACCGCTAACGTAATGAATATTTTTGCTGATTTTTTCGTTAATTTTTGTGTTTTTTTTATGCTTCAAAAAACGATTTGAAGAGGAAAAAAAAGTAGAACCCGAAGACTCCAGGTATGACACTATTATGACCAATTAAAACTTAAATTGGCATTTTTTTCCCACCACGGAACTAAAAATGCTCATTCTGTGTCACTGATCTTCCCATGAGTCCATTTTTCTGATTCTCATCCAATCGTAGAATTTGAATTTAACTTTTAAGTTACGGGTTGAAAAATTCGAAAATATCCCTTTTTGAAAGAAACAGGAATGCATATTCCCCCGTTGCAAGCGAATTATGAATTCATTGATTGATGCTGTTGGTAGGTATTGAATTAATAAATTTTGCTTATGAGTCTGAATATGAGAATGGTGTATATACATTTATGCATTTTCTGTAGTGTGAACATTTGTATTTCTGTTTTTAAATTGATATTAAATAGTTGGGTAATTATTGAAAATGATTAATATTGTTTTTTCTGATACATTTCGGTGAATTTTTAATTAATATACTCCACACCTGAAAATGTTTTGTTTTCTAATTTTACCTCTATTTTATTTCAGATAGGAAAATTACCTTTGTTTTGAATATATTTAAAGCGGAATAGGTGCCAAAATATGGTAGGGAACGTGTATGTTTAAATTAAGAGATATCTACGTAGCAACAGCCTTTTTTAAAAATGAAAAAAACGTTATTAACGAGCAGATTATTCATATCGCACTTGAATAAATATTAACTTGAAGAAAAAGGGAAAAAAAGTATATAAATTTGCACCGAAACCTACAAACCGAGTTTCATCAGGGACAACGTAGGATTAAAGACGACAATGAGTCTGAATTCTCTGTTCTTTTATTTTTATCATCTGTTCTAGTGTTTTCTTTTTTAAACTTGATCCTGCATAATGAGTTGAACTGTGGCTCCAGCTGCAATATATTTCCGAGAAGCTACCTCTGGAAAGTTTTCTTGGAAGCGAAACATGGGCGTTTTAATTATGATTCCCAGGTTGGTGGGTTTTTATTGTCAGTGAATAATTTTATTTTTATTTTTGGCACGAAATGAAAATTGATTCTCCCATATTCTTGTTGAGTATTCGCAATAAGTGGCACAGATTTTGTGTTTCCCATTCGAAAAAAATATAGAATGTCGATTGAGCTTTTTAATTTGTTAATTTATAAATGAAGACTTAATACATTCAAGTTTTTTAATTCACCGTTCTTTTATGCGTTGTTTTGTCTTGGTCCCAATTCATTTCCATTTATTCCGTTGCTATAAGTATCTATAACGTCGCAGATAGTGCGTCGCATAAAACTATAAGAGAAAAAAATGAAGACCATAAGAGACGAGAATATAAATTAAATTTACAATGAATGAATTAGAATCCCTAAATTAAACTCCACCATAATTATTGGAACTAACAATTTTTTTCGAAGCAAAGTTAAAACTTTTAATTTCTTCTTGCAACTTCCCTAAAAAAAGAATATTGTAATAAAGATAATCTTTTTAATTTCTATCTAATATAATAAAACCATTTAAAGTATCACAATATATCCAATTAGGAGGATTCCATTTTGTTATATATTATGTGAAAAAATCCGGAGAAGAATATCTATGTATTTCAGAAGGGTTATCGCAATCAAGTTCTGCAACGAATATTGAGGTCAGAAAAAATCCCCAAAGCTTAAGGTCGCCATCTTACCCGACTTTCCCCTACCTTTATTTTTAGATTAACAGTTGCATGACTTATTTTGCGAAACTTATCTTAAGTGCTATCTGCTAATGAAACTTGATTAATGAAGAAAATATATTACACCATACAAAATATGCCAAACCTGTCATAAAATATCGCATTATGAAAGTTTGTTTTAATTGAGAATAAAAATCGCAAAACAAATCATTCTATTTTTGTCTAAGAAATGAATTCGACCGAATTTTATTTTTATATTTTAAGCTGATACTTCCAGGCTTATTCAAGAATAGACTATTAATAGTTATAGTTTTATAATTATTTATAATTATAGTTTTTATAATTATAGTTTTATTTTTATAATTATAAAAATAATATTATAAAAATAATACTATAATATAATTATAAAAATAATACTATAATTATAATTATAGTATTATTTTTATAATTATAGTTTTAAATAACTCCTGAACAATTTTTTTAAGGGTATTTTCGATTTTATACAAAATTGCTGGGTGAAGGAACCGATAGAATTTCTTAGTTTGCATGATATGGACGGTAATTCCATTAATATATATAAAAACCTTAAAAATTGCAGCACATCCTCTGGGTCTGTGTGTGAAGTAATTTTACATTTTTGATATAGCGATAGGGTATTGAAAATTTCGTTTTGACTGTACTGTGAAAAAAGCACTTCCGATATTTTTCAGTAGTTTCAGTTTATTTCGTCTACTTAAAATGTACCAATGAGCGTATTTTCGGGAGGGTTGCAATTTTCCAGTAATATAGTCTGTTTAAGTCTATCCGTAAAAAAATAGTAAACTGACGTTTTTTTCCTGGAATATAAACTGATCACTGTTATTATTTACTGAATATGGGCAACTGCTAATTTTGAATTTGAATTAGAAATCATCATACAAGGCTAATCCCACATGCAGTAAAGTACCGGTTATACACGTTTCAAGGGACTGACATGAAACGACGCACAATATAAAAGATGTATAATCGAATTTTTAATAAACAACTTTATTACAAATTTAATGCTACTAATACAAATTCATTTAAATGTATTAATTAAAAAAATTAAAATATTATATTACTACTGTATTGAAAACAATAATTAAATTTTATGATTAAACATTTCTCATAAAAATGAGAAAATCTTACCTTTATGGCATTTTTTGAGTATTAATTTATACATTTCATGTTTTATGCGATTTATGTGCATAAATGTCGGCGTTTAATATATGACATTCAGTGGCGAATCCAGGATTTTGGTCTGGGGATTGTGATCTCATGGCTTATGCAAGTCAAAACTCTTAACTTTACTCGTCTGACCATAAGAATCACAAAGGACGACACTACAATACTTTTGATAATTTAATAAAAGTACAATAACTAGCCAAAAAAAATGTTTTCGACCGAGTCAACGCTACAAGTACGAGCGGAATTACTACAAAAGCTAGGAAATTTTTGAGCCTGTCAAGCCAGAGAGCAATGTTGCCACGTTTAATTTTAAAAAAAGAGGTTAAGAACAAACAGGTGAAGTGAATTGAAAAAAAAATCAAAAATTTTGTTTTAGCTCTGGGAGGGGCTGCAGCTCCATAACCCCCCCCCCGGATTCGCCACTGATGATTACGGGATATTGAAACGATCAGTAAATGTAAACGACGTATAAATGAGAAACGTATAAACGATGCTTTAGTGTATTTTTAAATTATTACACTCTGTCATAAATGTTCAATAATTGGATCATCATTTGAAAGTTCACTTTTCGCTCTTTCATAACAAATGAAATTCTGTGCTAACAAATAAAATATTTGTATTGAATACGTTCTTTTCCTTGATTGACGTACACGTCCCAGTACACGCATACATAAAACTGTTTCATTTCTTCATCTAAGCATGACGCAGCGGGGGGAAGGGGTACGGGTGCTCTTTAAGGTGTCCTTGAGATTTAAATCTGGGTAGGTGAAAAAATGCTCGCCGCTCACAATGCGGAACATTTTTGTTGTTCCACGGCTTATTTATTGGACTTGAAACCTTGACCTTCAAGCGACATTTTTAAGGACAGGATGACTTTCACCTATAGGTGGCCACGTGTTTGACCGTTCTGGTTATCACGCTTGGAGTACCGTCTCAGATTAAAATAATACAGGTGAGTGCAAAGGGAGTTATTTGTGGTCTTCGTAACTGTTAAATCGTGTTTATATCATGTAGAATTCAAGATTTACATTAATTTAAATAAATTTTGATTCCGATAGAAATGCCCCATTTTCAAGTTACCTGACTCCGTTTATTACGAAAATATGAAACCATTTGTTTTTTCACTTAATTTTAATAAGCGAGTGCTATTTAATGATAAAGAATTTTGCATTACAACTTGTTATCTAATAAGTTTAGGTTTTTTAATCTTTTTATTTATTTTTAATTTCTCGTATTCGAAGTAAACAAAGAAAAAGTATTGTAATCGTCTAAAAATTCGATCTACAGCTATTGATGAATATCCACTCTTTTAGATCTCCCTGAATCCGAAAAATCATTTTTTGTATTATTTCTCTGTCTGTGAGTGAACAGGGTAACTCAAAAACGAAACAAGCTAGAGCGGTGAAATTTGGTATGAGGTCTTTACACCAAGATTATGGATTACTGTCAAAGTTTGGAAGAACTGCGTCTATGGGAAGTCTGTCTGCCTGCCCACCCATTTGGATGTTAACATGAACTCAGTAACGCAACAAGCAATATGAATAAAATATGGTATAGCACTTACGTTGTAGTTCTGTAAGAACTTTGAGATTAAGTCGGTCAAGAGGAAGAACTCCAAATCGCATACTAGTTTCTGTTCACTTTACGACGAAGCTGAGCAGAAAACGCGAAATATTGTGCTAGTATACGAGAAAATCATGAGGTTACGTCGGGGCTTATGTCAAGAGGAAGAACTCCAAATCGATATCTTCTTTCCCTTACGACGAAGCTGAGCAGAAAACGCGAAATATTGTGCTAGTATACGAGAAAATCTATGAGGTTACACGGTCGGGGCTTAGTCGGTCAAGAGGAAGAACTCCAAATCGCATACCGTTTCTTTTCACCTTACGACGAAGCTGAGCAGAAAACGCGAAATATTGTGCTAGTATACGAGAAAATGTATGAGATAACATGCTAGCTTTCTAAACTTCATTTCAGAGTGGTATTTTTAGGTCCCAAGATCTAAGCGCTGTTGGCAAGTGTACAGGAGCGTAGTGGCGTGGCATGAGGGGTATATAGATGCACCCCATTCATAAGTGTGGGAGGCGCCTCGAATACAAAACATTAGTGAGCTTATTTAACTTTTCAAAGCCAATTATGACCGAAAGGGCGAATTATGAAAGCCATTGCTACGCCACTGGTAATATGTATTTCTCTGAGATTCTTTAATAAGTACGTTTGATTATAACTGTCTTAACATACTTCGTTAACATTAAATAGTGGAACTTGTCTAATTCGAATTCGTCGGAAAATCGATTTTTTTTCTCTAGTCCCTTAAATTTCCTATTAACACAATGTTAAAATACCGTCAATTTTATTTCAAATTTATTTGATTAGAAATCGAAGCAACCCCCCCCCCCCTTTTTTACTCCTAAAGCCTATTAACTCACTCGATTACTTTCCTGCTGTGCATTGTATTCCATTAAAAAAAGCAATATAATTTTTTTTACTCTTTCAAAAACTTTGAACACGCTAAACTTGAACTTTATTGTTAATTTTGAAGTTTTATTGTCGAATTGTTATATTCAAAGTGCTGTATATTATTAGTGCTGTGTATTTATTAAAACCACCAACTTATTTATTGAAGTTATTAAAAATTTGTAATGATTATTATCACTTTATATATTAAAATTACTTATTGTTAGTATTTATATGGGTGTGATGTTTTTGAAATAATACCAGTCACCCCACTTGAAGTGACATATTCGTGTTTTGCCCTTTTAAACAATGATGATGATAATGGAGAATTATTTACAGATGATGTTGCACTGATTTTTAACAAAATAATCTTTCGGCTATCGGAGAGTCTGCAATGCTACCACATCGTGCCACTGCGTATACAGATAGTGCTGGAGCTTGACCACCTCGTGCGGTCAGTTGCTGGACTTCGAGATCTGGAATCTCCCCTTCGCGGGAGTCTCCTACGCACGAGATTGCCTATCTCCATCTGATCATATCTGTCTGACCTCTGACTCTCGCCGTTACAGCATGGGCGTCGCTGCGCCACCTGGTGGAGGCGGGGACAAATCCCACATTTATTCATGTATTATTTATTAAAGCTGTTGAATATTCAAAATAACTCTGTACTGTCACACGTAGTTTCAAAATTGTCGTTTTCCCTTGTTGTACTCATTTTTTGACCCAGTTTTTGTTAACAGAATGTGTACTGTATTCTCATCAGCTGCAAATTGGTCAAGTTTCATCGTATTTCTTCGTGGCTGAAAACGACAGGTGTGCATAGTATTTTCTCTCAGGTTGCTTTACAAGATCCTTTCGTTAAATTTTAAAATGTAAATAAAAATCGATTGTGATAGACTTAGTAAATGCACCCTCCTCAATGCTAGTTTTATTTGAATAAAAATTATATTTGTTTGTATTGCTAAAAATACTATATCCAGCATCTGTACTGAAATAGGTCGTTCGACGATGGACTGGTACTGAAAATCTGTATCCCTTTTCCGGAGAATTTGCATCTCGCACGCATGCAATATCATCATGGCAATAAATTTATTTCTTACATAAAAAAATCACAGTGAAGAAAGTTTCGGATTAAATATTGAAAATTTATCTAAAAATTCTGATGGACTAATAGTATTCCGGCTGAAAATGAACGCAGTTCCATCTTAAATCTCATCATATGCGCGAAACTATTTAACTGAAGAGATAGTAAAACAAATATGTTTCAATGCCAAAAATTCCTGTTATATTTGGGGCTATAGTATTTCTGATTATTAGTGTATATGTCTTATTCTGTTAGTCGGAAATCCACTGAAGAAGTACAGTAAACTCTCGCTTATCCGGCATTCAAGTATCCGGAAAGCTCAACTAACCGGAAAAATTAGAAAATGAGTTCTTCTAAAAATTTTACGTTTGCGCGCCAAAATTTAGAACGCTCGCGCGCCGTTCCATTCACGCGGACAATTTATTTCTGGAATGCAACGTTCGTTCCGCACGGAGGGGCTTAGAAGGAAAAAAAAACAATATACAGTACTGTGATTTACACAGACTTGTTTTATGGGAGGGGGGTTCAAAAGCAAAAGTGAGAACCCAAAAAAAAAATAATAATAATAAAAGGTCCTCGCCTTTCGCCGAAAAACAAGACCTAAAAACGAAATCGACAACAAAAAAAAAGTAAAGGGACAGAATCGCTAAGGAAAAAAAAACCTCATCGGTGGGGGGGAGGGTTACTCCAGATTGGTAAATCTCTTTCTTTTCCTTTATGTATTTACTCTCCGAATACCGGCAGATGTTGATTCCGATTACGTAATATCAAGTGCAGGAGAATTGGAGGCGCACTTATTGCGCTATAACCCTTGCGATCTTCTAAAAGATAATTAGTTTTGATATTCAATCTGGGATTTGTTTATTATCACTTAAAAGAGTTTTATTATGCTTGCTGAGTAGAATATATTTCAGTTTCGTCGGCTATTTTTTATTTGTTTACAATCTATATATTTACGGTAAAAATTCGGCTACAGATAATATATATATTTATATTTTAATTCATCAATGTTAAATTAAAATCTTCATAATATGTTTTGTAAATAAGTTATGGAAGATACAGAAGTATTCTTAAAAATTATATTTAATGCACATTTCAAAATGACAAAAACAAATTATTTGGCTGAGAACATCTTTAGAAAAACGGCTACAATCTACCCTCCCCCCCATTTTCCTGTCACACTCAACTATCCGGACTTTTCAGGTATCCGGAAATCGGAGTTGCCCGAGCATTCTGGTTAGTTACTTTTACTGTACTCTAAATTAATGAACAGGATGAAAATATTCTGTTTAACCAGTTCAGTCGGAAATCCATTGAAGAAGTACTCTAAATTGATGAACAGGATGAAAATATTCTATGTAACCCAGTTCAGGTTACTGAATTTATTATTATATTATGTGATTTCCTGGGTGTGTAGAGGACATTTTTAGCGAAAAATCTTATCGAACGGTATACGATTTATTATGCTTGCTTGTTGTAGTTAAAAACAAAAGCTGCTCTTTTTCATTTAAATACATAACCCGGTCAATTCATTCCATATTATATGGAAATCGTACTAGGTGAAATTTACATGCTAAGAATAATCAAAATAGTAAGATGAAAAACCAGCGGTAGTGAGCTTCCCTAAACTTTTTTTTTTTTTTCCTCACCAAAAGTGTGTTTCCCCCCCCATCCCCCCCCCCCCCCAATAAAAATTACAAACCTTCGGTAACGCTACAAGTATAAATATTTTATGGAACGTTTTGGAATATAAAATTTTATTAAAGATACCACTCACTCACTCGCCACACCTACACCAGGCGTTTCATCTCGAAATCCAATTTTATGGATTGCCATAATTTCTGCTGCTCTTATCACGCCTGGTTTGAGTTTGACCACAATTTTCTTCGACCTTCGTAGACCGCTTCAAAGAGAAAGGAAAACCTTACTGTAAACAACCGCTTGGCCACAGTTTAATATCGCCAAGCAGCAGTAAACTGCGCCAACACAATAGCAATATGCAATTTGAACGCCCTTTTTTAAACTGATTGAAACCAAAGTTTGACACAGTCTACAATCAAGGTTAGAGGACCGCATATCAAATTTCATTTATCTGAGTCATTGCGTTTAGGAGTTATAGCGTTTACAAGTATGAGATTATACAGACCAACAGACAGTTCACCCTTTGACGAATTTAGTTCAAAATTTGATAGGAATCTACATTCCTGATCATAAAACTGTGTACCAAATTTTATCTGTCTAGTCATTTTAGTTTTTGAGTTATCGTGTTCACATAAACACGGACAGACAGACTTCCTGTGGACGGATTTTATTCAAAATTAGATAGAAACCTACAAATTATGTGTAAAGATCACATACCAAATGTCAACCCTGTAGCTTTAATAGTTTTTGAGTTATGGTGTTCACAGACAGACATTATTCCAAAATTTTGTTTTTCGGACTCGGGGAGGTCTAAAACGTGAAGATTCACCAAAATCTCGAGTTCAGATTTTTTGACGATTACAATACTTTCTCTCTGTATACTTCGTATACGAGAAAGTAAAAAATCGTGCTATATGAAGAATGCCGAAGTTTGTTGAATCGCGCTGTGCGAATATCAAGCACAATTTTTGCACCGTGCTATATAGAAACCGTGTAATCAGAATTCTGTTGTAGGAGGGCTGAATAAATTTAAAAATTATTTTATAGTCGAAAAAGGATCTTGACTGAAGAATTTTAGAAATATTCAAAGCTTCCTGGTTTAAAATTCTAGGGTATTAAATTCGTAGGAATTGGAAAAGCTTTTCGTTCAAGAATTTTTAGAGATGAGGTTTAGGTGTTGAACGCAATCTTTCAGCGAGTTAAATTATCGCAGTGTTGAATTTTTTTTTGTATTTACTTAGTGAATTTTGCAGGCACGGAAGCATGACAAATGTCAAGGTAACCGGCATGTCTGGTTACGAATAGAAGCGGAAAAGCTATTAAAAGGCTGTGCGGAACGAACTTTTAGTGTTGCATCTCCGGTGGAAATATTCCGTAATGAAACCAGGATACTCCATAACCTGACATGTCTGTCGTATTCGCAGAATTTTCCAGTGTGAAATAAATATTTTACTTTTAACATAAACTTAACTCTCGATTATTCGCGCTATCGCCGGACAAACTGCCGTCAATAATCGAAAGAATGCTGAATATAGGATATTCCATAATCTGACATGTCTGTCGGTTTTTCAAATTGTCGGTAAATCTAAGTTAGTTTAGCTATATTTTTCTGGTCTGTTTTGATGAATTTGGTTGAGATTTTTCATCATGTAAACCATGTTCCACTTGTAACCTTGGGGTTTTAAATTGAATAATGGTTCAAATGTAGCGTGTTCGCAGAATTTTCCAGTCGGAAACATCTTTCTTTTAAGGTGCATTTCACTTCCGATTATTCGTGCTATCGCCGGAAAAAAAACTGTCATCAGTGATCGAACGGATACTGATTACCAGAAATGTGTATTGATTTTCCACAATTATGGCTTAGCATAAGAAATAACATACAGTTGTAAGAGAAATAGCTTTATAGTATAAACAAATTACTGAAGACAACCGTTTTGCCATGCTTTCGTGCGATCCAGCTGACTATCGTTACCGTAACCCTTATACATTTACTCTTGCATTCAGTGCGCTTGTTGTTAATAAAACCAGTGGGAGTGGCCTCCCCTAAACTTTCTCGTATACTGCTCAAAAATTTGTCATTTCCCCTCCCCTTGCGTGGATCAGAAGGCCGACGAATATCAGAAGGTTTTTCATTGCAGATTATAATGATTGTAAAATATTTAAGTGAAGAATCATATTAAAAGAGATGCCTATGTATTAAAACTTAGCAGTATTTATTTTCCATCACACTCTAGCAAGATTCGCTATTATACGAGCGAGGGAAAACAAAACAGGAGATAAAACATATCTATCACAAACTCCGTCTCAAGGACAGAGTGACGTAATCCTCCCGCTTGGTACCAGAGATTGCTGAGTACGCATGCGCATGGAGATCAGTTTTGAAACGAATGCTTAACAAGTATGCGATTATACAGACCGACAGACAGTCAACCCTTTGACGGATTTGGCCCAAACTTTTATACGGACCTACATTCATGACGATAAAACTGTGTACCAAATTTTATCCATCTAGCTATGCAAGTTTTTGAGTTATAGTGTTCGCATGGCTTCGGACATACAGACAGACTTCCCGTCGACGGATTTTGTCCAAAATTTGATAGAAACCTGCAAATCGTGTGTAAAGATCACATACCAAATTTCAGCCCCGTAGGTCTAATAGTTTTCGAGTTATCGTGTTCACAGACAGACAGACACACAGACGTAATTCCAAAATTGTGTTTTTCGGACTCGGGGAGGTCTAAAACGTGGAGATTCGTGAAAATCTCGAGTTCGAATTTTTTGATGATTACAATACTTTCTCTTTGTATACTTCGTATACGAGAAAGTAAAAAGCATACAACAAAACGTAAAAAAACGGTTAAAATTGATGTGTCATGGTTATGTACAATGACTTCAGGTATGAAAAATTTAGAAGATAGGGGAAAATAACCAATATGGTCGCATGTAATTAATATAGTCAAAAACACGAAATTTAGATCAGTGAATTTAAATTTTCAGACATAAAGAAAACGGTACGGTTCTTAATCATTACTAAATTCGTATTTCTATTTTGTGAGATTTATTGGTGATTAAGTAGCTATTTTTTTTATCTATATCACGTGCATTCAAAATTTCTTGGGACGTGGAAAACTTGGAATTAAAAAAAGTACCTTGAGAATAACCTGCTAACCGGTTAAACCATGCATAAAGAATACATATATCTGTTGGTAGATTTTACGGTTAAAAAACGAAGCGTATTAACCGACGCTTTCAAAAATCGTCTGACACCTGTCATATTAGATTAAATAGCTGAAAATTATTCAATGGAAACTGGATTAGCATAGGTAGCGATGAAGTTTGATGTTTCGAATCGGTAGTTTTTTTTAAAAAAATAATTCGGGATACCTACTGACCTTGACCATGATAAATTTTTGCCATTAGTTTCATTATTAAATAAAATGAATTTTATACAGGATCGTTGAAAATAGATATTAAAGGGGGGAGGGAGCTTTCATTGTATATAGAATTTTATATAGGGGAGAGTTGGGTAAACCCGGGTACCCTTGATTCTGGCGCTATTTGTTTTCCTATCTAGAGGACAGATACTGAATTACACTCCACTAGTCAAGAAAAAGGAACAGTCATAGTGGCGTGTCGTTGCTGTTGAATTCACTGCGTCTGTGAATGTGCATTTGTTTTAAGGCGTCAACTCCTTAATGTTCTTTTGTCTTAAAAATTATTCTTATTTAATAATAATTACAGTTATAAAAACTATATTTAGTCCAGCTTATTATATGTTTAACAATGATTTATACTCTATTAAATAATAATGTTTTAGTTCAATTGTTGTATGGTTCTATTTCGTTTTTTATAACCTCTGTAGTCGGGGTAAAACTGGGTACTCCAAGTGGCGCCAGACTGGACCAGACAGTATTGATGATTCTTCAACTGAAGACGATAAAAACACTTCAGACGGTGATTGTTTATTATTTTAATGATATATTTTCTTATTTAAATAAATGAGAAGAGTTAATCAATGTAGAAACTATCTAAGCTGGGCCCGCGAAAACTTTAGTGGCTGGGAGGAAGAAAACTGCTTTGCATTTGAATTTTTTAACTAATATCTTTAAATTGTCACACACACACATATAAAATAAAAAATGTCTGCTACTTTTCACTGAAAATCTAGTTTTCCTAATTTCCCATAAAGTTAACTGTGTACCCGGTTTTATCCCGGTCTGACTTTTTTAAATAAAAAAATCAGTAATTTAAAATTTAAAAAAAGTGGTGAAACTATGACTTTTCAAGAATTATATATTGTACTTGTACTCCAGTAAACAATGAATATTTTAATGAAATTTGACATGCTCTATGTCGAATAGTTTAGCTTCAACAGACCTTCGAATCTTGTCTACCTGGTTTACCCCGCTTTCTCCTATACGAAAAGAAATATTTGTTATATATATTTAATGAATGACACCGTGCGAATTTAATTGTTACTAGTGTGCAAAAATAATCCTGACGCATATTTACGAAGTTAATAAACTCGAAATTTTTAAGAAAAATTTTAATTGCTATGGTTTGTAAGGTGATTTAAAAAAACCTGACGACTCGCTTAGCATTTTCATAATGATGAACGCTGAAGTGGTGAGATAAAAATATCTGGGAAAAAAATTCTATATATGCTGTTTTATGAAAGAGATTTCAAGTATAATTTCAGTACTGACTTTGCTTTTTTCATGATGCAGAAACATCTCTTAGGAGAGTTCAGAATTTAAACTAATGAAACTGCAGGCTTTACTCGTCAGAGGCAGACCTCTTTAGGAAGTGTTATTATATGACACTATCTAAACAGAATGACATGACCTAATTAGAATATTATGGTAAAAAAAAAAATATGGACAGTGAATGCAAAAAAAAAGAGTCATGAATATGAAAAATTTCCCCCATTTGCAAACTTTTGTTATAAATTCATTTGACATTTACATTATCAATACAATTGGGCAAAATTAAACTAAAAAGCCCTCAGATTGATCTAATGATTAAAGATAATAATTATTTGTAGAGAAAAATTTGAACATTGATAAATAAATGACAAATTAACTTTCTTAAAATTTGGATGTCAAGACAGAACTCCTAAAAGCGTGAGAATTGATCGAAATGCTCCAAGTAAATTGGAATTTTAATTGCATTCAGGATATGTTTTTGTTTAGTAATTAGAAATATAATAAATACTGATATTTGTTGTGGCTTATTTCCTGATCGTATTGTTACAAAAATATGTCGCTTTCCTGCCTAGCTAGTCTTATGGTTGCGAAGAGAGTTTTACAGGGGTTAAATATGGAATGACCACCACCAGCAGCGGCCAGGCCTGGACCCATAACCTTGGCGATGAACTTGGCGACAAATCAAAGATTCCCGAAAATGCAATAATTTTCTCGATATGTTATAGCATTACATGTCATGCAAGCTTTTTTTATTGCAGGTTACATTCCCCTCCAATCGGAATTTAATGCAACTGCAGGGTGAAAAATTCCCTTCGGACTCCTTGTGGAAACAAATTTCTGCGTTTGTATTTTAGACAAGAGAGGGTTTTGTTATATTTCCGACGTATTTAAGACTACTATTCATTACTTTTTTATATCCTTATATATTATATATAGAAAGTGAACTTGTTATAATCGTCAAAAAAATTGTCCTCAAGATTTTGATATCCTTTTATCAGACTTCAATGAATCCGAAAAACATTTTTTGTTGTGGCTTGTTTCCTTATCGTATTGTTACAAAAATGTAATGTCGCTTTTCTGCCTCGCTAGTCTTATGGTTGGGAAGAGAGTTTTACAGGGGTAAGTATGGCATGGCCAGCATGGGCCTGGCCTGGATCCATGACCTTGACGACTTGCGACAAATTTGGTGACTTTGGCGACAAATCGAAGATTCCCGAAAATGCTATCATTTTCTCGATACCTCTATTAGGAGAGGAGATATGCCGAATGTACTGGATAATTCCATTGGACGTCACGACCAATCGAGTAAGGGTATATAAATGGAGTCGACTGAACGGAGGATTGACTTTGGAGTTTCGTCTGCAGTGCGAGTTGCAAAGCTGGTGAGCTGAGCGCTATTGAAAGTTCTGTTACTGTCATTATTAGTGATTTGCTGACTGTTAGTGTTGATAAATCCGAAAGTGCTGTTACTGGTATTACTAGTAAGCTGTTGTCAGTTTGCGTTGCTAATCTGTATGAGAGCTATTGTTCCTGTTACCTGTGCTTCGTGTTCTCCTGAATATTTGTGAATAAAGCGTCATTCTCCATTATCCTGCTTGTTGGACTGTTTTCACCGTACACACAGGGCGATTTTTGTAACAGTATTGTTTTCAGTGCCTCTCGCTTTTACGAGGTTTGCTTTGACCTTTCCGGATTTGTGATCAAGTCATTTTCAGCATTTTACTGTACTGATAAAATTTTGGTTAAAATCTTTTTAACTTATTCATAATTAGTTTTTATTGTTTAGTCTTTAATGCGTTCATTATTGTAATTATTATGGAATCTTGCAATATTTTTTTCTTAAATTCTTTACCAGATTGCACTTTCTCACATTGAATCAGATTTTAGTTAGAATTAATCGATTACACCCCCTGTAAAAACTTCTAAGGCCTACAAAAATGTTTTAGATCATTGATGCATTTAAACTCTGTAAGTAAGAAAATGTATTTCGAAATGTGTTTCTATATTATGAAGTTGAAGTGCTAATAAAAAATAACCAAATATTCTTATGATCATTTTCATTTCAAAAATAAAACATGTCTAAAAATGTAATTTTTTCTTGTAGGATCTTTATAAAAAAACTTTGATGTCATCTAAATAAAAACAATATTATAATACAGAAACCAATATTTAATAGTCTTTTAGTTTCACTGTTACTTAAATTGGCTTCAAATATCCAAATTTTCGTTGGCACTGGTACTCTTTTACTCAGTTGATGGCTGGTTTTGTACTATTTATCAGCATTAATGGTTAACAGTTCTGCAGCTGAGGATAATTGTCTCCCATTTTAATAAACTTCATTTTGTTAAATTATTCCACATGTTCTCAAATAGGATTAAAATATTATTAGCGTACGAATCTTCAATATTATTAGTCTGGAACCAATGTTTTGCTTTTTGACTTGAGTAGAGAGACCCATTAATTTGTTAGTAGACCCATCTTTACATTTTCAAAAAAAAGTTTCAACAGGTAAAAAAAAAAATATGGTAAGTAATAATGCCTGTAAGTTAATTTCTTCCATAAGCAAATTCAAGAGACCCCCTCTGTACTGAACTAAAACGAGCCCGAAGTCATTAGCCTAAGTAATGTTTTGAAGAAGAAATTCTCTTTTCTACTTCGGGGTTTTTGGACATTTGTGAGTATCTATGAATTCTTCTTTTGATTATCTGGGTGCTTCGGGTCACGTGAGATTTCAGTGAAATTTTGGTGAATTTTTCTTGACTTTTTGTCGAAATTTCATACAGAAAAGCATTCCTGTTGTTTCTTATTGTGAATCCACTCAGATGAGTGACGCCTTGCTAAAGTTCATCTGGTGGATTCCTTAAACCTATTCATTGTTCAATCTTAATTTCTAAATTTTCATTTTGTTTTATGGTGCTTTTAATTGTATGTTCAATGTTTTCTCAGTTGCTAGCTGCATTTGCGCGCTCCAGAAGCTTTGGTTGTTTCTTTTCTTTCTAATTTTATACTTTTAGATTTATGTTTTTACGTTTAATATTATTCTGTTATTTGCTTATCTGTTTTGAAGAAAAAATTTTCTCTTATCCCCCAAATCATGTCAGTTGTACTTTCAGCCATCAGGATTATCCAACTTCCATTTCTTTTAAGCAGAGAAAGCAACCCGCAGCCATTGGTCGACCCAAACCATCACTTGCCTCGCATAATCTAAACTCTACATTTTGTATCTGATCGGTATAGGAGTTTTATGTTACTTCGCCCTGTACCTAAATTCCTAGATAAGAGTAATAATACTATACAGATTTTTTTGCAAACATTTAAACCATTCATTCGTTTAATTTCTTTACTTGAGCTTTAGCTCGTCTGAAAGTTAGTGATAAAATCGATTGCAAAATTTCCGTCCTTACAAAGCTGAAAAAAGTTAGAAGCATTTGTAAACGACTCAAGTAACAAAATTTCTGGAGAAGCATTTATAATCTTTTTGAGCTAATCACATACTTATCCCACTATAATTTAATTTATCCGAAAATCTTACATTTTAGTTTGTTGCACGATTCCCTTAATATTTTTTAAAAAACTACACTAAACTTTCTGTCGTATGTAAAATTATTAATAGTCTAAATGCCTCTGTTATGTGTCGTGTTTTAACTGTTTTAACAAGGCTTTCTTAAATAAATAACAGAACGTGATTATTTGCGAAATAAAGTGCAAATACGTTCTTCTTGGTAGCCTATTTAATTTATTAAATGCATTAAGCTCTCAAAAAGCTTTAAAAGCTGAAGTACAAAATATCACGATTACGTGAAACTGCTGACTATCACGCTGGTGTAAGTCATTCGAAGTTTATTGGCTGTTAGTTGTCTTTCACAATAGATAGATGAAACTAAGGGTTAGAAGAGAGAGAATTGGGGGGATATTGTTTGTTAATAAAAGTTAGGTTTTGAAGTTAGCTCAGACTTTAATATTACACTGCACAGTTCTTTTATATTTTTCAACAGAGTTTGTAGTAATCTATATAAATGAATGTAAGAAATGCTAGTGAAAGAAGATCTTGTACTCAATTTTAATTGAACTTAACATTATTTGTTTAATTTAAATTTCTTTTCTAAAAACGTTTTTTCAAGTCAAACATGTAGTAAATAAATAATATTATTAATTAGTTATTAAATTATCCATAGTTAATGGCAAAAAGCTGTTAGTAGAACTGTTAAGTTGTAAATATGAAGCGCTGCTCAGCTTAGGAAAATTTTACATTCAAGATAATTTTTTTGATGCAAAAAAATCTGTGTATTAATAATTTTAAATTTCCGTTGTAAGAAACGTAGAAAAGCCTTACAAGTGAAATAAAATCCTTGCAAAATTTACTGCTGAAACATAAACAGGAAATTCGCAATTAAGGTTTTATATGGTATCCTACTGCTGTCAGTGTACTTCGAACTGTTAATAAGTTTTGTTTCTTCTTTCTTTCTTTCTGTCTTTAAAGAAGAAAGAAATCAGCTATAGCCACTGACTGCTTCGGTACGGGATAAGCTACGCGATGCATCACTAAGACCTGTTAAATAGTTCTCAGTTTGATCAAAATATATTTAAACACAATTTCTACATTTGAGCAGGATTAAATTTAAGAACAGAAATTGATGTTCTGTGTAAAAACTGTATATATTTTATTGTTTAATTTAATTTCGTTTTTCTATGTAACCCTTAGCCGCGTAGAAACACGTATCACGCCTTCCATTGTTGATAAGTTCGTTTTCTGTGTACTGCCATCTTGAGATGTCATTGACTGTCAGGAAACAGCATTACTCCCTCCACACAGATTTAACGGACTAATTGATAAGGATGGCGGTTATTGCAAAAAAAGCCCCGGTTACCGTTTTTTTTTTCACCTCCGGTTTAACTTGGCGGTTAAAACCGCTCAAAATAACCTGTTTTCGTTTTTTTTAAAAGCAACGTTTATGCACAGGATTTATTATTAATAATAATATACAATAAGTAAGTATTAATACAATAATTAATTAATGTGATAAGTAATGATTATAAATAAGTAATTAATACAATATGTAATAATAATAAATGAGTAATTATTGCAAGAAGTAAGTATTATAAACAAGAATTTTTATTAACATTGTTTTCACAAGAAATTAATTCATTGGACAATATTTATCATCTAATCTGCTCATAAAGACTCTTTCAGCAATGTGTTGATCCGTGAGTCGACACCTCTCGTCGGAAGCATCATTCAACGTAGATACTAATCTTTCAGACGCCACAGAAATTGCGACTAAGATAAATATTTGTTGGCTACAAAAAACACACTCCGTTTGCAGGCAAATTTTTTATTAGTATTATTTTTGCAGGAAATCAATCCATTGGCCAATATTTATCTATTCATAAAGACTCTTTCAGTAATCCGCCAACCAACAGACGCCTCGAGGAAGCGGTTGTCGGTGATTGCCTATGATGATGAACTTCAAAGCTTTCTAACTTGGTTAATTTTAGTCTAGTCGAACCTAAAATCGAGCCTATCTTCCGACCCGGATTTTTTCCCCCGGTGTTTGGATTGAAACAAATAACCGAAAAAAAACCAGTTCACCGAAAAAAAAAAACTGTTTTCGGTTTAAACAGGTAGGTTTTTCCATCCCTATTATTTGGAGTGAAAAGAGTGTCCGTAAAATCGAAAGTTCGCTAGAAATCATGAACTGTGTTATAAACACTTGACTTGTACTTGAAACTGTTCTGCATAATGTAAATGCAAAAAATTTAATGTAATGCCATATTAATAACAAGAAAGTATCTGTCTATGTGAAGGGTGAAAAATAAATTTAATAAAAACAGTTTTCAAAAGCATACTTATAATTAGTGCGTTACGAAAGTGGACATTTTATATTTTAATTATTTTCTATTTTTTAATCTTTAATTTGTAATTCATTATTCCAAATATGAATTGTTACATCAATTTTTTTCAAATTCACTACCAGGCTGCGCCATTGGTGTGGAATCAAAATTTAATTAAATTGATAGACTGACATTTAAGTCCTGAAAATATTAAAATAGTGTACTATCATCGAGAATACGCTAGTGTGCAACATTTTAGCTCTTTTAGATGATCAGGAAGTAGTGATAAATCGAATTCGAAATTCCATCTTCACAAACATACAATGTCGAGTTAAACAAAAGTGTGTAAAAGAAATGCTTTTTTTCCCTAGTAAGATCTCAAGATTATTACGGAAAAAAGAGCTCACGATCATAAATCAAATTATGTTCTTTGAATCCGATACCGGTTAAATAGAGAGTTACCGTATTTCAATGTTGGTGCAGGCCATAACTTGTCGGCCTTGTTTGAGATTCACATATTTTATGCTTCTTTTAACTCTCATATGATTCTCTGTCAAGCCATTCATGATGTATCCTTTATTTATTCAAATGCAAGAGATCTGTCTTCTTGAAAATGATTTTCCTGCTCCACCTTCTGTCTTGGGAGTATTGTTAAAAAACATTTTCTTAAGGCGAAAAATGTTCGGTGAAGATGGTCGAGGAAGTGATGTGGAACGACTGAAGTTCCGCTTAACATCCGGGTTTTTCTAAGTATTTGTTACAGCATGAAACTTGCGTGTTGCAAATTTTATTTTTTAACTTCTGCATTATTAAGTTCATTGAACAGAGTAATGATAGTTTGAAATTATTATGTGAAGTATGTGTGTCTGTACATGTGTCTTCTCTAAATGTTGAAAGATAAGTATGTTGGCTTCATTATGAAATATTTATTACCCACTCGCCCATAGGGTATGGCGCGTTTTAACGGTCGGCAGGAAAGAGTACAAAAAAATGATACATTGTCCAAACATTCAACAAATACAATCAGTATAAACATAATTACAAGAAAATAATTAAAAATGAATAATAAAATTTAATAAATACAATAAAATAACTAAATACAGAATCAAAATACAATCCTCAAAAATAATACAGTAATACCTCGTTACAACAATACTTTGGGGACCAAATAAAAATATTGCTGTAGAGGGATATATTGTTGTATCAAGGGGCGATATAATTACGATATAAGAAACTTAAATTTTGGCTGTTCTAATGTGGACACAATACAACAATATACATTTTAGATAAAATAGCACCACCAGAGTGTTAACGATTGTTAAAGCATACAAAAATTTGAAAATTCAGCTATACAATAAAAAAGTTCGCATACCTGAGAAACTTATTTATCGAAAAAATCCAATATTTTCGTTTGTTTATTAATTTTTTTAACTGTTAAGTCGACTAACAAGGTTTGCATAGAGTCTAATGCACGAAAATGATCATCATTTGTGGACGAAAGGCTTGAAAAAAATGCCCGTAAGGACTGCACTGATTTGAAGAGCTTCCTGGGATGTCAATAAAGATTGCGATAGATCTGTATCATCATCATATTTGGAAACAGAAATATTGTTACAGAGGAAGAAACTGGTGTTGAGATTTAAAAAAAAATATTGTTGTAGAGGGGTTTATTGCTGTACAGAATAGCGTTTTATTGAGGGGAGATTAACAGTATGTTCTATGCAAATTCACCGGGACTACAGAATTTTATTACTGTAGAGGGATTTATCGTTGCATCGGATATCGTTGTAACGAGAGTTTACTGTAATATATATAATTCCTTAAATAGACTTATATTCATACAATGTGAAATACATTAACAACAAATACGGACTATTCGTGTGGGGAAACCACAACAACAACAACAAAACCCCTCAAAGTGTAATTAAAATAATATACGAATGCTAATTTAAAAAGCAATTCGATATTTCAAAAGATCATTCTATATATATGCATGTCGTACATGCATATCATTACAAGAGAAAATTACCATAATATAAAGAATAGACTGAATCCGTTTGTAGTCACAGTTACTTGAAACGCTCAATTACACGTTTCCGTACTCCATGCTGTGATGTCGCATCATTTTTCCTTATACATGACGTGTTATGTATTCCAAAATCAAATAAGCTTGGCGTACTTCAGCGTGCCATTACAGCTTGAATTAAGTCCATAGAGTTGTTTCTTCAGTAGTGGCTCTAATCCAAATGAGCCTGGCATATCCAGCCAATGAGTCAAGGATTCATGGTAAAGGGAAAGTGTAGCATCTTCTGTTGGTCAAAGCGACGTTTGTGGGTAGTACCGAAAATCGAAGTCTGATTAAGCTCCGGTATTTGAGGCCATGGTGACTTAGTGGTAAGGTCTAGGCTTCGTGGCCAGAGGGTTTCAGATTCGAGAACCGATTCCACTGAAGAGACGCCTTGTATGTCGGACTGTTGCACGTTAAATCACGTAGTCGCACAAACGTCCTCCCGCTGGTTTGGAAGTTTTAGGGAGGTGCCAGCTCGGGTGTCGTCCTCGTCATCTGATCGCTGTTCAAATTTGCAAGGTCCGTACCAGAATAGCCCTCGTATTGCTTCTAAACGGGACGTTAATAAAACTAAATTTTGAGTGTTTATTGTCTTCTTGAAGGATTTTCAGAGACGATGGACCCACACTTGTGTTTCATTTGTAGGAAAACTAGCCTGACCGCAACGAGTATATTGCGGCCAAAGTGCGCATCGGCTTATCAGTTTTTGAATAAGGTTTACTGCATCGCCAGAGGATAGAGCCCATGTACTTCTTCATGTTCCTCAGCCATGTTGACATATTTTTGCAGTGCCGTTTTTGATTGAATTTAAATTTTAACATTCATAGCATTTTTTATTGATAAAGTAACTTTTGATGCCTTCAATTACTGTAAAAGCAATATACCTTAACCCTTTGTGGACAGGTACGGCTTAGAGAGTGCGCCAGTGGGTATGTACCAGAAGCTGAATAAGAACTATCGAAGGTGGCGAGCTCGTCACCCTTCTAACTTCGTATTAATATTCCTCCTACTTGCTCCGATAGTTCCCTCTGACAGTGTATCAGTCAGTTTGTTCTGTTCGTGCTTGAAAGTGCATCAAACACTCTCCAGAATCCAACCTGGCTATCACGAAACGGCGGGGAATTATCTCTACAGAACAATATTGGCTGTTTTGGAAGAATTAAGCAAAAAAAACACCAGCTGAGGACAAATCTGATGCATTAAATCTCGATGAAGAAGTGACTGAGTACATCGACCAAAAAACTGATTCTGATGCTGACGTGGAGGACAATCCAGTTGACGAAAAATATACGTATATCGACGCAAACTCGAACAGAAATGTTTGTATCATCCATCCCGAGAGAACGCGCGCCTTCTTAGAGAACGTTACGATGCGCGGGGTCATAGAATGACCCCAAACTGAAATTCAACCTTGCGCTGTTAAAAACATTATATTTTTAGTTGGAAAAATAACGCTTTTGACTTTTAGGTATTAAGAATACAGTGCTTAATACAAATCGAATCTATTCAATTATTATCTACTTATAAAGCACGGATTTCTAGAGCGTTCGGTTTTCTAGCATATCTTTCACGTGAAAAGTTTGGTGCGGATTTCATGATTATTTTATTTGTGCGCTCTACAATTAACCGTATCATGTTATCGTGTATGAATAACTCCCAACTCTTCACAGGGCTTGTCACATCTTTCGCTGGCAATAGGGTTCCAGGTAAGCGCGGCACAATATTATGACAACGAGCCTAAATTTTGTCTTCCTCCACTGTATGCCATCTTTTGATAAAAACCATTCCGAGTTATTAACTTCTTCAGTTGCAGAATCTCCGTCCTCTTCCTATTCCGTATCATGTTCTCTGAAACTTTCATGATCTGAATAATTCTCTTCTAAAATATCCTCAGGTCCATTGTCTTCATTGCCAAAGTCTGAATCTACATCAGTTTCAACTTCAGTAAGAAGTTAATGTAAACGTTCCATTTCTTTTTCATATGGAGTTGGAATTGTGAGCAGCAGTTAGATACTTCGATTCAGAAAGGACAGCAGTAAACTGACGTTATCAGCCGCGTGAAATAATTGGTCTATGGAACAAACAGAAAGACGCGCGGGGTCATTCCATAACCCCAGTAACTGACAAAATGTGTATTCGGGAACGAAAAATTACGGAAATACTTTCTAAAAACTCAGAAAAGGCAGAGGGTGGGGGAGGTGTCTAACTCAGCTATTGGTAAGAAAGAAATGAACAGGTAGCTATTTTTCTAGGAATTGGAGTTTGACGAGGGCTTGGGTCATAAAATGACCTCCGCGTGTCCTCCCGGGTTAACCTCTTATCTTATACCATAGAAACAAAGTTGGGTCGCGTAGAGCGTAAGAGTAATAAAGTAAGCGTAGAGTTGATGGCGCATAAAGTGCGCCAATCTGATCTCGGTGCTCTAAAAAGCCACCTGTCCGTAAAAGGGTTAAAGAATTTCCTCCGATTCAGTTTTAACTTATTATTTTTAGTTACACACTAAAATAATAGATCGTGCTTTTTCAAAATTGATTGTAATTATTGCAGGTATAAAATAGAAACATCTTAATTTTTAAATTTTTTATCGAAAAAGATTTAGTTGTGACTTTTCACTAATTTTTTTAGGTTTCTAATTAATTAAATTAAATTGTTAACAAATTGATTAAGTACTTAACCTTTTGCATTTTACTTTCACAGTCATTCCATTTTTTAAAGAAAAATTATATGAAACATACTGTTGAATTGATAGAAGAATAAACGACACATATTTTTGGCAAACTGCATAAAAATATATTCAGAAATTGAATTGTTATTTTGAATAGAGCAGTTAAGTTAGTTCCTTCTAATTAGTAAGCATTATTCTTGTGTGATTGTATTAAGAGTAAGAATGAATGTTTTTTACATATCATTTTACCCCTTTTATTCTTAAATTTTTTGATGAACAATTACGTCGTTTATGATTGGAAGGATGAAACTTTTCAGTCGACAAACAGCCCCTGATGTTAGAGGCGTAGGACTAACTACTCTACTCGCGTGACTCTTCTGTTTCTCGAAGTTTCTTGTCAGTTTTTAAGTTTAAGTAAGTTTTTTTTGTAGCTTTTGTTGTTACCCTTTACCACTAAAATAAGAGATTAGTTATGTTTTTAACGTATGTAGTTACCGATATATAGAAGATCTCCCATACCAAGTTTTGTGGCGTTTTGGCGTGTGAATCAATTTCCTTCCTGAGATCCCAATGGGAGGAACGCAGTCCTACGTTAAAAAGTTCTGATATTATCCAACTAACATTTCTCTTGATTGCCTTTATATTTATTTCTAATTTTTTTTTACATTGATATCCCAAGTAATAAAGTCAGCAAAAAACCTTTAAAAAAACCTTCAGGAAAACTGCAGGTATTATTATCCTGCATCTTCCCTTTATATTTCTGTCCGAAATACCTGCAATTTTTCTGAAGGTTTTTTGCTGACTTTTTTTCAGATGGAAAAAAACACCCGCATCTTATCTGCATGCTTTTATGCTAAATACCTGCAAATAAAAAAAACCCTGTATCTACAGTTAAGTCCCTCCCCCTTACTTCTAACGTCATCTTCGAAATTTTCATCGTGTCTCGAGTTATCTGGAATGTCAATTAATTAGGAATCATAATTAATCAAGGCTTAATTATTATTAATTTAAAATAATTTAGTGAACTAATTTTTAATTGAATTTACTTGTACGACAAAACTTCAAATTCCTCCGACTCGGGGATCGAGCCCGCGTTCCTAGAGTTGGCAGGCAAGCGCGCTATACCTTATACCCGACAGGACTTCGGAAAAGTGGTGTAAAATAATCTTTTTAAGTTTTAACTTCACCCTCTAGTAGCGCCATCTAGTGGTATAAAAATCAACTATTGCCTGAACACGTAATGTGTTTTAAAGTTAGCTTATCTGAGTAACAACAGGGTTACTGCTACATGTCTAAACAGTTAGACCATGCATGGACAAGCGATAGAAAATTATTTCCGAAAAGTGTCTTTCTTTCTTTAATATTTTAATAATGCTTAATATGTTTTTAATATTTTTTATAATGTTTAATAAGATATTTCACACATAAATATTTTTTTTCATTTATTTCTTTGTTTTAAACAAAAACGTTTTTTTTTAATTTGTCAGTTTTCCTACGAAACGGTATATATATTTATATGAATTAATATTTTTTTCTATTCAAAAGTAAATCAAGATTTGCATGAAAAGAATAATTTATTATGTTTATTAGAGATTAAAATTTCTTATCATCGTGTTTCATATGGAAAATGCTTGATTCTGAATCGCATGAAATCAAGTTTTTTCCGCAAAATTTTAAAAGTTACATTTTTCTACAAAAATATCTTTTTTATATATTAAACCCTAGTTCTCTCCCCTTCCCTCTTCTCTCTATACAGGCCTACTTCAAACTATTTGAATCCGAGTTAGATACCATATTATATAAAACTGTATGAAACTCAAATAAAATAAAAAAAAACATTCATGAATCAAAAGCAATTTTCATTTTTCTTCAAAATGCCTGAAGTAAAACCTGCTAAGTCATTGAAGGTAAGTTGAAGTCTATAAACTTGTTGAAAAAAGCCTGTATAAAACCTTAAAAAAATCTGTACATTTCTCGAAGGAAACCTGCAACTTTTATTTTCCTTTAAAATACCTGTTGAGATCTTCAAAATTCCTTAATGATAATTTAAAAGTCTTAAAATCCCTGTAGAAACCTTCAAAATACCTGTAAAATTTCATTTTTTAAAAAGGTTTTTTGCTTATTTTTTTACTTGGGATTTAGAGTTTATTATTCGAAATTTTGTTTTTGTATGCTTGGAATCCGCCAGAAGTTCTTTTAACCTACAATGAGTTAAAATTATAAGCAAAATAAAATACAGGGAAGCACCGTTTATACGTCTTTTAAGGGACTGAAGTAAAACGACGTTTGATCGATGAAAAGACGTGTTACCCTAATTTTCATAAACAACTTTGATTATTACAAATTTAATGCTACTAATGTAAATTCATTCAGAAGTAATGATTTTAAAGTTTTTTTAAAGATAATAGTAGTATATTACTACATAGTATTTAAAACAATAAAATTTTAGAGTTTATCATTTGTCATAAAAGTGATGAAAATCATACTTTTATGGCATCTTTTGAGTACTATTTATAAATTTATTTTATACGATTTATATTTATACAGGTAAGTGTTTGATTAAAAAAATCATAAAATAGTGGGAACGGATAAGTAATGACAGACAGAAAATTTGGAATTTCAGAAAGGAAAGCGACGTATAACCGAAGCTTTGGCGCCGTAAGAATGAATCGTGAGCTGTGATGAAACGATGTATAAATGAGAAGTGCATTCCTGCAGTTCTTTTCCTCACTGCGCATTTTTTTCATTGGTAAATCGTGCTGAATAAAAATTCTATGAATCGTAACATTTTCTGGAAATTTATCTTTGGAAATTAATTATCGCCGTCTTCTGTCATATTTATTAAAAGTCGGTCTGTATAACAAAACTGGAATTTTTCCTCTGCGAAAAACACCAGCGATAACGAGAAATTTTAAAACTCAATTCTGCGAATAATTGGCGTTCCATTTTCTTGAGTAGAATCATCTGAAAAATAGTTTCGTGGCTCAAAAACAAACAAATGATGTTGTCACTCTATTTTCATAACCATTTTTTGATGTAATCATCTCTATTTGAAGTTTCAAGAGGTTTAATGTTTCTCGACTTAACAATTTTTTTCTGCCAAAACGAAGTTATCACAACTGTGTTCGTTGAAAAGAAGACATTTTTTTTCCGAAGAAGATTGCCATCTTTCTCGGAAAAAATGGTTCTTCCCTTTTGCTTGCGGTTATGCAATATTCTGGGTAATTTATTTTCCTACGCGTTGTGAAAACAGTGTACAGGAGCACACTGTATTGAGGTAAGGAATGTTTTGGCAAGCTGAAATGTGAACAGAAACGCTGTTTCCTTGTGTATTTGTTTCTCGCCAAAGGGTTGCAGTTAATTTTGTTTTTTAAGTGGTTTCAGCTTTTTTGAAATGACGATAGCGGTAATGTATTTTTTTTCCACTCCAGGTGCTCTCTGTGTCTGGAAATTCGTTTAATATTTTTGGAAAATGTAAAGGTAAGTTCGTTTTAAATTCTAAAATATTTATTAGTAATTTTTATTTAAGAAATTAATTTTAATTGGTTAAATAATGCATTAAACGTACATTGCAAGGTTTTTTTTAAAAAATTCAATAGGACTTGTTACAATCATTCATATAAATTTACACGATTTCAGGAAAAATACTTTAAAAATATAATTTTGAAATTAATTTTTTAATCGAAATTTATTAATAAAATATAATTTTTTAACTGCAATTTCTGTATTAAAATGTTTTTGTTCCTCAAGTCTAAAATATGTAATTAAATTCTAATATTATTAATAGATTATTAAAGTCATTCAATTTACATTGAAAACGGGGGAAAATGATTCAGATACAAATAAGCAATCGAAAAAAATTCAGATTTTCAACTCTTCCCCCCTTTTCTTCATTTTGGATAAATATTCTAAGTTGCTTGTTCTTTTATATGATAAAAAATATTTTTCGAAATATTGTTGTATTCATTTATATAGGATAGGCATTTTAAATCTACTGAATTGGAAAAGGTGGTATTCCGCTAATTATTAGCTTCAAGAAAATCACCTTTAGCAAGAATCAAGGCCATTTAGCCTTAATCTTTGTAGGCAATTTATCCATTCAGGGCCATTTAGTCTTACCTTTGCCAGAGTTAGTTGTTTAAATTAAAATATTTTCAGACGAAATATACTGTTCTTAATTTGACTTATTTTTTTGTTCTTATAAGTGTCTTATAAAACTAATATATGAAACAAATTTTCAGTTTATATTAAATTCTGTTAATGAATTTCTCTTAAAATTTAAACATTGTTCGTTAATAGTGCGTGATTGATATGTGTGAGAAGATTTTAAAGGAGATTTCAGTAATTAATTTGGTAAGATTAGTGTTTCTTGAAAATTAAGGTTTAAGGCATGCATTTTTAACAATGATAATAACAATCCCCCCTTCATATTCCATGCAAATAGATGATTTAGTTTATTTCGGACTTAAAATGCTTCATTTTTAGAATAAGTATTCGGGACTGTTCTCCCCACCACTTTCTTGTATTCTTCCACATAATGTCATTTTTAACGCACTTTTTAAAAAAATGTGTCTACCTATGTATGTTATGCACATAGACGTTCTCATTTGGTATCCATAAAGTCTTCTACAATTTCCCAAAATTGAATTTTTCCACGGGAGCGTTACAGTGTTCGTTTTTTTGATTTCGTAATTTCGATGTATTCCGGTGATGAATTTAGAAACTGTTATCCAAAGAAAATGATTTTTACGTTATCAAAAAACATTATCTATTCAGTTGTACCATTTTGATTGCCGTGGTATTTTTACTCTTAATTTTCTGCAATTTGTATAAAAAGAACAACAATTAATTCTAAAGAACTTACACAGAGATAAATACACATAATAGTTTAGTGGATACATTTAAATAATGTAGTGGAGAAGCTCATATGAATAAACTCAGTAACTAATAATTTGTATGATATTGAATGATATATATATATATATATGTGTGTGTGTGTGTGTGTGAGAGAGAGAGAGAGAGAGAGAGAGTGACAACTCTGTTAAATGAATGAAACAATTAAAAATTATAATCCATACCTCTAACTTTGTTGTCCGATTTGCCATTTTCTTGTTCAAAATTGGAAGTTCAATTTGCAAAAAAATCAAGGAATCCATTGTTTATATATTTTCAAATGTATGGAAGCGTGCAGAATTAAACTCGTCTATCTTATATTAAGCATATTAAGTCTCATAATTAAATGTACCTTTGATACGTTGTGTGTTTTAACACCTGAGGGTTAAAGAGAGATCACTTTTTTTTTCCAAACTGTATTTTATCATATAGGACATATTTTCTGAATCAATTCGCGTTTAACTTTATTTGTTTCCATCTTACTTTATCAGAACGATCTTTAATCTAGCATTCGAGAAAGGAGAAAGAATTAAATATGGCAATCTCTAATTTGCTATTTTCAATTAGAAACGTGGTAGTTGCGCATCATACCTTGAAAAAATGTATGACCAGTTATTTAAATCTTGTTTTTGCAAACTTTACTTTATCCTTTTCAAATTTGGAGACAAAAGGTAAATCGGATGGAGAGAGTAAAACTTGAATGACTCACTGGTGTTAAAAAATACATATTTGTAAACCTGATCCTTCGCGTGCATTTTCATTGTACTGTGAAAAAATTACTACTTCCCATTAACGGATTTGGTCCAAAATACGATAGATATTTACATTTCGGTTGTAAGGACCTCATGTTTCATTTTCTTCGTCTCGTTTGTTGGATTTTTGGGTTATTGTGTTCGCTTACACATATGAGATATACATAAATGTATAATTTTAGAAATATTTTTTCCGACACATGGAAGAGGTCTATCTTCGAAATTCATCAAAAATTCGTATTCTAACTTCTGAAGAATTACACTACTTTCTTTATCTTCTTGTACAAGGAAGTAGAACGACTTAAGTTTCTTTTTGAGAAAATTCAACAGCCATATGTTTCTAGATTAATGAAATTTTTAGGATTGCTGTCTTAAGTGTCAGACAATATATTAAATTTCTATCTAAAAAAGTCGTAAACTTTCTATTCAGCGCAAGATATCCTTAAAGTTAATCTACAATGAGGAAAGAACAAAGAAATTTAAATAAAGCAATCCATTCTTGTCTCATAATAATTTTTTCTCTTGATTCAAATTTATAATTACGGTTGCTGTTCCCTTTACTAACTTAAAGCTGCCGCCACTTAAATAGTAAACTAAGTTATGACGGCTTATGTCTTCTTATGACTTATTGTCGGTTAAAAATGTCTTCGGTTTGTTTTATTTTTTCAGCTCCTGTTTTCTTTCAGTTTTCTCCATTGTAGTATGTTACTCCTGTATATTCAACCTCATACTATATTTTGCAGAAGTGATAACACTTTTCCCGCTTATAAGGTTTCTGTTATCTCTATTTTAAAATAATGTAGGTGGGAATGTTACTTTGTATTATAAAAGTTACGTGGGGAACTACTTAATATTTTACAGAAATGTGGTTTGGTTTTTTTTGCTGAAAGAAGACAGGTCGTGCACTGTAATTTATAGTATCATATCACTGAGCACATTTGCTCTCTGACTTTATACATACATAAATTTAACATAAAAATAAAAACAATTTACTTTGTTATTAAAGTGATGCAAGTATTTCAGTTTTTTCCTGAAGCGCTTCAGGTCATTAATTTTTGGGGAAAAATTATTTATGGCGGATAGATATGTTTTGTTTCAAATTAATTTTCAATTAAAAAACTGGCTTCATCCAGTTTTTTTATCCTGAAATGTGAAAATTTTCTGTTATCATTGAAGTTTTGTGTATATATTTTATTAAAAATTTAAAGAGAGGAATTTCTTAATTCAAAACATACATTGTCTGTCACTCCAGTTAATTACTAAATATTGCTTGTTGAATTGTACAAGAATTCATTAAAAAATGCCTTTCATGCGTGCAAGCACTTTTTTTAACAAGCAGCATTCAAAATTGATCATAATTATCGATATTTTGCATAGCCGTCCTTGAGTATAGCGTTTTGTGCTTCCCTTTTTCATTTGTTCAGTCCGGTCATTATGCTTAATTTTCATTTTTTTCATGCGCAATTTTTAAAAGATATGGTGGTTGAAGAGAAAATATAATCGTAAATTAGTTGCATTTGTTTTTTTCTCTCATTTAATGACTAGTGCAGACTGTTAGTCTGTTCCTTGAAAGCGCTGCTTTAGAATGCTTTGCATTAGTCATGGTACCAGACATCTTGATGATAAAATGTTTGAACTTTTTATTTGATTTTGATACATATCTTGCAACGACTGAAAGAAGTCGCCATAATTTTTCTGAAAATAGAAAGAAAGTTGCTAAGCTTTCAGTTGTGCTAATAGATACCAGGAAGGTTGAAATAGCCCTTCTTGAATGCAAAAGACTGGTATCGAATAGAAAAAATAAGTTTTTTGAAAATAAAAATAAGTTCTGAAATTTCATTTTCTTTCTTGCTCCTCATACCCCTCTCTCTTCTTAATATTTATTACTTCCTAGTTAACGAAATCTACAAAGAGAAAGTATTGTAATCGTCTAAAAGCTTTTCGAGATTTTGATGACTCTTCGCGTTTTAGACCTCCCCGAGTCCGGGAAATAACATTTTGGAAATTATTTAATATGTCCGTCTGTGATTACAATAACTCGAAAAACGTAACGGGCTAGACGGATGAAATTTGGTACAATAAAACTTCGATTAACCGTCAGTTTCTGTTATCCGTCATCGTCTGAAAAAACTCTAATCCGTCATTTCTCTGCATTACTACTCTTATATTAATGATTTTGTAAAATTGAACACAATATGAATGTATAATTTACCTTTAAAGGATTTTATTTCCATTTTCGCCAACAGTGAAAATCTCATTACTGTACATAATATATATCAAGAGACTTCTGTTATCCATCTATTCGGTTATCCGTCACAGCCCTGGTCCGGACGGAGACGGTTAATCGAAGTTTTACTGTATGCGGCTCTTTATATCAAAATTGTAGATTTCTGTCAAATTTTGTTGCAGTGACAAGATTTGTCTTGAGTAATTATATACATAATTCTTTTTTCTCGATTTTTTTTTTTATCTCGGAGCATATAACAAAATGCAATCGTCATTATTCCGTATACAGTAGAGAACCGTTTATACATCGTTTACATTTATATGTCGTTTCATCACAGTCCTGATTTATTCGTATTCATTGTAATGATAAAGTGCTTCGTTTATACGACAGAAAGCTTCGGTTGTATGTCGTTTTCCCCCATTCTACAGTGTGAAAATATCTTCCTTTCTAGCATGTGAACTGTGATAAAGACAGCATGACTTAGTAATTATTTACAGTTGATGAATTAATACAGAGGTTCTCAACATGTGGTACGCGTACCCCTAGGGGTACGCGAAGGACCAGTTGGGGGTACGCGAAATCAAAGTCGGTAATGGCGGACACAAGAAAATATAAAGGATTAAAAAAGTTACAGTATTTTTTTCCCTAAGTTCGTGTGAAAAGTAAAAGTGAAAATTGTACTAGTCTAAAAACTACGCTCAAAATAAGAAAAAAGAAAGCAAAAGAAAACCTGGTAAATCATTGATATTTTGTCTTCACCATTCCCGATTATGCATGAATCATCAATGTGTTCGCAAAAGCTGTAGCTTAACAATCCTCTCAAAGATTCTTGTTTTGATGTTTTCATTAAAAGAATGATTAAACGCAGGCATCATTATTTGCTCGATTGGGATGCATAATGAATAACGACTATTCATATAACTCAAGCTTTGTGTTTTATGGGCTCAATTTGTTTGGTTTGGTTTGTGGCACAAAACTGGTGTTTGTAAGCTATGCGTGCTCAATTTGAAGTGCTTATCTTTAGAGTGACTTCAATTCAATATTGTTTAATTTCTCAAAATGGACAAGTGGTTGAAAACTGGAACTCTTAAGAGATCGGCATCTAGAATTGAAATTCGAACCACCGATTTGGCAGCTATGGAGATAACTGTGGATCAGCAAGATAATAATCATGAATTGCAAAGGCCGACTGATTGACCTGTTCAGGTAAGAAATAAAATTGATTTTGTTAAAAAAAACCATCAGTGCACATCCGAAAAAGAGAAAAATATTCTAACGAATACTTAAAATATGGATTTTCCGTCACGGATAATGAAAATTGTCCAAAACCATTCTGCGTTGTTTGTGGAGAGATATTGTCAAATGGCAGCATGAAACCATCTTTACTAATGCGCCATTTAGAAACAAAACATCGAAATTATAAGCAAACAAATATTAAGTTTTTTCCAAAGTCTATTCAAAAGCCCTAATTTAAATTCTTGTTTGATATCCATGAACAAAGCAAATGAGGCTGCGATTGAGGCATCAACAGAATAAGTTATAATATTGCTAAAAGTGGGAAAAATCATACTATCGCTGAAAATTTGGCATTTCCATGTATCAAGGACGCGGTTGAATGCATGTTCGGTGAAAGACCATGTCAAAAGTATCAAAATTATTCCTTTGTTTAACAGCACAGTTTCTCGGAGAATTAAGGACATGTCTATTGACATTGAAGCTACTATAAATGAAAGAATAAAAAAGGGCCCCTTCTTTTCAATACAGGTGGATGAAAGCACTGATGTTTCCGATTTGTCAATTTTGCTTGTTATTGCAAGATATTTGAATGTTAACGAACTTGAAGAAAACCTCTTACTGTGTTATTCTCTCACTAAAAGATTTACTGTCGAGGACCTATTTAATGCCATTCAGGGTTATTTCTGTGAAAACGAAATGGATTGAGCTAAGTGCTGTGGTGTTTGCACGGATGGTGGAAAATCTATGTCTGGTTGTTATAAAGGTTTACGTGGTCGTATCAAAATAGTCGCTCCTCATATAACTTGGAGCCATTGCTGCATCCACAGACAAAGTTTAACAGCGAAGCCTTTGCCAGACCCATTGAAAGAAGTACTCAATCAATCTAACCAAAGTTGTAAATTTCATTAAGACTAATTCAACTAACACCCGATTGTTCAAATCTTTGTGTGGAGATATGGTCATCCTACATACTACGTTACTTTTGCATACAGAAATGAGATGGCTTTCGCTAGGAAATGTACTCACAAGATTGTTTGAACTGAGACATGAAGTTCTTATGTTTTTTGAAGACCACTCTTTTACGTTGAGCTCTAAATTTTATGAAAGTGAAAGCTTGCAGCAGCTTGCGTACTTATCTGACATTTTTTCAGAAATAAATAAACTTAATTTAGGATTGCAGAACCCTTCCATGACCATTTTTAAGGTAACTGACAAAATCGAGTCTATGATTAAGAAGCTTAATTTTGGGAAATCCTGTATTTAAAAAAAACAGTATGAAGTTTTTGAGACACTTCACAGCTTTTTATCTGAGAACGAACTTAAATTAACAAAACTAGTAAAAACTAGTATAATAGCACATTTAAAAGGACTTAAGTTGTCATGCAGACAATATTTTCGGAAGCGCAGTGATGCAGATATGTGGATATTAAATCCATTCAACGAAGCGTTTTTTCAAAAAGCTGAAAAATTAACAATTTCTGAAATAGAAAAATTAATTCCACAGATTCTTCATTAAAATCTGAATTTAAAAAAAGAAATTTGATTGACTTCTTGGTAGCAATGAAAGAAGAGTACCAAGAACTCGGTGTTAAAGCAATAAAATATTTAATACCTTTCACGAACACAGAACTTGTGGAAAGAGCATTCTCGTCTTATACATACATTAAGAATAAATACCGAAATAAGCTGGACGCAGCTCCAGACAAAAAATTATATCTTTCTTCTTTTAAACCCAATTTTATAAAACTCAGCTGCACGAAACAAGCTCAAGGTTAGCACTGAAATTGTCTTGCACTTGGATAACTGATTATTACGAAATGGAATGTTTAGCTAACCTTATAAGTTAATGTGATCCTTATTTCAATACTGTTTTTATTCGTTTTGCCGTTTAACTAATACTATTTTAAAATTCAAATAAAATATAAAATTCAAAATAAGTCCTGCAAATGTCATTAATTCACGTTATTTGACTCTTAAAGCTTACCTAAGCCCTTAACGTTATTAATAAAAACTTCTTTGCATAGACGGACGGGGGGGGATATGACAATAGGGGTACGCGAAAATGAAAAGACTAATCAAGGGGTACGCGAGGGAAAAAAGGTTGAGAACCCCTGAATTAATAGAAGACGAATTGTTTGATGCCAATTTAAGCGATGATGCTGAAGTTATTTCATTTTCCTTTAAAGACGCAATGGACTCCATTGAAAGTATTCGAACTCATTTCTTTTGTCAAAAGAATAATGAAAAAAAACTTTAAATGAACTTAATTCGATTCATAATGCTGTACTATTAATTCTCACAGACAATAAGCACGTCAGACGAAGGTTAAAGATTTTTTTAATTAAACGCTTACCTGCGTCCATATAAATAGTGTAAGATATGTGTAATTAGTATTCATGTGCAATAAAGGTATAATTTTTCTCACTTTTATGATAAACGTTTAATTTTAAAATTTAATTATTGTTTTTAGTACTGTGTAGTCTACTAGTACTATCTTAAGAAACTTTAAAATTAATACTTTTAAATGAATTTGCATTAGTAGCATTAAATTTGTAATAATCAAACTTAAGTAAAATTCGATTATGCGTCTTTTCATTTATACGTCGTTTTACGTCAGTCCCTTCAAAGACGTGTAAAAGATGCTCTACCGTATTACGACATTTTAGATAATGTTTATTGCAATAGATAGACATTTAAATGTTTGTTTTTCTTTCATTTTGCAAAAGTTCGTAAGGAAATATTCAAGTTTTTATTTTTGAAGGAAATTCAATTGTTCTGATTATCCTGACGTTTTATTTTAGATTCTAATTAAATAAACGTACATTGACTTTCTACCCTTAAAACAATTTCTCTTAGGATTTTAGGCGATGCACTATTGAATACCTGCGAAGTTGTAAAGATTTTCTTTCTTTTTAATATTGAATAAACATTTAAAAAATGGAGACTAATGAAAAAAGACTTACTAACGAGAATGACCCACTTTTAAGAGACTTACTATAGAGGCAGTGACGACTCGTGAGCTCAGATACGAGGAGGGTTGCGAAAAAATGTTTATCAAGAGAATACAATTTTAAAAGCTACTTTATCTCCAAGTGGGCCAGATTTTTTATTTCCAAATCCAGATGTGAAATTTTCTGCTTTTCAAACAAAGTAAATAACCAGCATATGACCTTTTCTATTAGTTTTACTAACAAAAATTAAAGTGAATGTTGATGTGACGATTCCTCTGACGAAAAAAAAATAATAATAACAATCGAGGCTCCATATATACACTTCTCTCTTTGCCCAGTTCACTCGTTAACACTCTTTCAAAAATGAATGTCAAATAACTCATATACAGAAAATTTATTTTTAAGTTAAAGCATATTAAATATATTTTTTACTGAAATACTCTAAAAATTTGAAAGTTTTAGAATAAAATTATTTGCTTGAATCTATCGTCGCAACACGAACTGAAAGCGAATCTCATAAACAGCCAATGAGATAGCAACTTGTGTGAGAGTGAGGAAAAAAGAAAAATATATCATCTTTCTTTCGTTAAATTGGCTTCGTGCCAGCCAGAGCTGTGTTGACTTTTGGCCCATAGCCCGTCTAATCTAAAGGAGGAAAGAGTTGCTTTTTCAATCCGGATTTTCTGCTCAGTGAACGGATTTCGGGGGCGCAGATTATTTTGTAGCTCAGACCTGCGTCTCTCTTCGTTTAGATTCATTTTATGCCCTTTTTTTAATTTTTTATTACTTTTTTGCATTTTCGTAAGTCATTGAACTCTGAGAGTGGATAATAATACGATTCAAAACGAAAAATACAAGTTTAAAAAATAATTTCAGACGTGCTGCAGCTCTGGAGCCCTAATGGACGAGCCGCCACTGTATAGAGGTCTTACTGTTATTGATATTATATGTAATTAAAACGAAGAATGTTTGATTTCAGAGATCACTATTTATATTTTTAAGATCCGTTTTGTACCTGTGAGTCAATCTTTCGTAGTTTTCTGCATACTGTCAATTTGAATTGTCTTTACCTAAAATGTAAGTAAACGTTTTAATTTTTTTTCCGATCAATAAATTGCGCTACCGAAATAAATTATAAAACTGTGAATGTCTCTCCCTCCGTCCAACTTTAGTTGTTCGATTTGCCCTTTTTTCTTCAAATTATGAAAAATACAAATTTAAAATTTAAGAAAACTCGGTTTAAATAGTCAGCTATATATTTTTTAACGAATAAATGTTCAACTGTCGTGTTTCCTGAGTGAAAATGAAAGATCAGGTCTCCATATTTGACTTTCAATTCTCCTGTCTCGATCTTGTTGTTTACAGGTATGAAAAGATTGTTAACACTTAAATGTAAATTGCCTTATTTCATGTTTTGAACACAATCTGATTTATTCTTGACCTTTTTTCCACCCTATATATTTTAATCACTTTTGTTTAACTTGACTTGTTTCATGTTTTTAAAAATGGAACTCTTGAATTACTCACTTCCTGATGTGCTAGAATCTAAAATTTTGTACATTTGTGTGCTAGCGGTGGCAATACATTATTTTAGTATTTTCATAACTTAATTATGAGTCAATCGATTATTTTAATTAAATTTGATTTCATACACGGGGTGCCACCTTATTGTGAAATTGAGAAATAATTGATTTCTAGATTCTGTAGTATTTATGATAATGAATTATAAACTAAAGTAAAAAAAAATGGAAAATAATTAAAACATAAAACTCAATTTTTTTTAGAAATTTGTATTGATAAAAGTGGGTATTTAAAAACAGTTTTTATTAAATTTAAGGAATGTTGACTGTGTAGACAACAAAATGTGTAAGAAGAACGAAGCAGTGGAAACAATCATTAGCCCCATTTTGCGAAAGGCTGTTTAGATAGAAACAATCGACTCTTTTTAGTAATATTTTATGATTTGGACTCTGTTTCAAAGACGCAGCGTACTACCCGTGTATTTAATTTTATTATTACGCCATTTAATTATTAGGCTTAATATATAGTATAAAATCTGTGAGCTTTATTTTGTATGTAAACAAGGGATTCCTTCACTACTTTGAATATCAGATTTCTAATTTTGGACAAGAAGAATGGCAAATCGGGCAACTAAAGTTGGACGAATGGAGTGTCAATTACAATCTGTGATATCTCAGATTGTAATTGATTCATTTTCTTTTGGTGAAAAAGTCCCTGCCGGCAAGCCTGAAGGCAAAGGTAGATTCCTTTTGTCCGGAGATGTAAGGGAAGAAAAATTTCACATCCGCCATTTCTCTTCTAATTTCATAAGGGTTGGAGCCGTGAAAATAAAAAATGGTAGAAGAGAATGGAACTGATGAGATCTTTCCAATAAGGTGTCCCAAGCTTAGAAGTTAAAAAGCAGTCAAGGTAAGGGTTTGAAAATCATTTTTAGCCCCTAATTTCTAAGCAACTGCAGCTAACGAAAAACTGTTCGTTGTTATGAGGCGATGATTCGCCTCATTTGAATTATCTTTCTATCTTCAACCGTAAGGGAGTTATAGAGAAATGAAAATTTCAACCCTTTTCGATCCTACAAACTGTGCAAGGTCGCGGTGGCCTAGTGGTCAGGTGTCGGCTTGGGGGCCGGAGGGTTCCCACGTTCGAAACCCGATTCCATTGAAGCTCCGTCTGGTATTGGGCCTTTTGCATGTTAAATCGTACTCAGAGGGGATCAAACGTCCTCCCGATGGTGTGGTGCAGAAATTTGGAGAACGGGGGTGCCAGCTCAGGTGTCGTCCTCATCATCTGACCGCGGTTTTAAATTACGTGGTCCATCCCAAAATAGCCCTCGTGTTGCTTCAAAATTTTACGTTAATACTAATTAAATTAAACCTACGAACTCTCTGTCGAGATTTTAACCTTCTCTACAACATATCTCTTGCCGTGCAAATTCAAAGTTACTGTAGTTATCGTGTTCCATGATCGGATAAATTGAGCAAAAGTTTTTTCATGAGAACCGTTGCAATCGTAGCATTTCTATAAGGAAATAACCTAATAGTTTTGTAAAAATCTTGCTAGCTTCGGTATCCATAGAAATTCTGAAGCCATACACCACTTTGCATTGCATTCCAAAATATTGTATCCATGCTGAGGTCTCAATTGGAGCTTTAGAAGCAGGATCTCTGTTTGCTCTACGTGACATTTAACGGCACGAGCAGATTTTCCCGAGGTACATATTCTCTGATAAACCGACTCGAATGCATTTAAATGCCAAGGACACGGATGCGAAAGGAAATGGTGTCTCCGGTACTTGAATCCTGTATTTCTCTAAAATGAATATTTACGATGTAAAAGCTGTTTTACGGTTCACTTTCAAAAGTGCATTGTATGGGAATTTTATTACCAGTTTCGCGTCAATTTTTCTTGTTGGGTTTCGTTTCTGAATAAAGAATTGAATAAATTTCCATGTAAATTCTTAAAGGAAAAATACAAAATACACGCACGGTTCTTGGTTGAGTTATTTTGTTTTAAATGTTTTAGAGGACGGGGTCTTTTGATGTTTAGTTTTGTTTTTGACGTTTGTAATGTAACCGTTTTTGGAATTTTGTGGCATTCGTTGTTTCAGTTTAGTGTTTCGCGATGGTATTTTAATGAGAATTCCTTTCTCTAATGGATGTGCGCTGAAATTTAAAAAAGGTAATTGGTTAGTTAACATTTGAATACCAAAGTTGAGGCGCTGAACCCTTTGTTGTCCAGACTTTGCTTTTAGTGCAACGGAATCAATTAACGCGGCGTCTTGTTCTCATGACACGAGAAGCAGCGCATATGATCTAAGGCTATGCTCGTCCTCCTGCAAAAAAGGAGCAGCGCATATGATGTGTATCACGTGATCATGAATTGGCTGCTTTATTTTACTTGCTTTAAAGCTGGGCATTCACGAGAAAGAAAGGCCAAGACATTTATCCCAACAACTCATTTTAGTCGAAAAATTAGGCAAATCATTCACGGATGCTCCAAAGTTTGTTTTGAGACAAGGTTCAAAGTCGCAGAATTCCTCCCACCCTCTCCTCTTCCCCTACGTGGGAGATTTCGAGTTTCATTTCTACCCTCGACGCGAGGTCACAATGTAGGCAGATCCTTTGATGTGCCGCTACCCTCTCTCTAATCGAGGCCCCAAATTGGAATCGACGTATGAAGTGTTGGATTTTGAGTTCGTTTGAATTCCAGCATTGCCATTCCACTATGCCATTTTTTTTGGACCGGAGGATTCTAAATTCGAAGTCTTGTCCCTCCGAAGATTCGGCGTGTGTGGGGGTTGGTGCACGATGTGATAATGAGGGTCAAACGCTTTCCCGCTTGTGTGTCATGTAAGTATAGAGAATGGTCTGCCGGCTAAGATGGCTTCTTCCTTCGTCATTTGACCACAGTTCGAAATTACGAGGTTCGTCTTGAAATTATTCTCATGTTACTTCAAAATGGGACATTAATGTAAGTAAACTAAATCTCCATTCTATTTTGTAGGGTTTTTTATCATTTGTTTGTTGTTAAATTGTTAAAAGAGGAAAAAAGCATTGATTGTATTTTCTTTTTAATTTTGCTTGCTTGCTTAAATGCAGAATGAACATACTTAAAAAAATCCATAAGTTTTATTTTTGATTAAAAATTATACTTACTCTCATCTACGTCACTAAAGAACGTAGCGACATTTAATGTTTACTTTTGAGAAAACCAAACTTGCAGATTAACGAATATCTTATTTGCGAGTCTCTGAAGTAAATAAAAATTGTCGCCCTTCTTTTGCGACAGAATCTTTTAATCATTTCTCCTTCAGTTATGACCTTCAAATCCTCGTTCAAGAAACTGTTTAACTTCAATTGGATTCATTAATTGTCTGAGTGGTATTTTGCGTAATGAGCTCGTTAAGAAACAAGGATATAAATACAGATAAGGAAAAGGTTTTTGGAGGCAAGGTATCTTTTGTTCCTAATCTTAGAAGCGCAGAACGAAATTCAGATGATTTTGAAGGGATTAAAACGGATTCTAATTTAAGAAATTTTTAATGCGTTAGTCTGATTTTCAAATATATAAAATCTCTTTATATATTTCTCTTTCTATGGCAAATTACTATAATGAATATATGATATGGATCGTTATGACGTCACGTGATATCGATTGCTTTTATCGTATTCTGAATTTAGTGAAGCATTTAACAATGCCAAATTATTTATTTGTCACATTTGTGTTTATTTTTCTTGTGTATTAACAAACATGATTTCCGATGATCGAGTTTACTTGACCTATTGTTTTAGTGACTATTGTATTGTACTGTTGTGGTGAACTTTTTATTTTTATTTTCTAAAAAAAGGGGGGGAAAAGTTATGTCTGACTGTCTGTGAACAGGATAAAGACGAAGTGAGCTAGGCGAATGAAATTGGAATTAAACCAAAAGTTTTTTTAAATCAAATTCTGGTGGAAATCCGTCTTCGGGAAGTCTATCGGTATGTCCGTCCGCTTGCATGTCAATAATGTAATTCAAAAACACTATGAGCTACGATGCAACGTAATGTTTTGTTCTGTTTAATTAAAGCAGTGCGCCAAGTTGTTAACTTAGGGACATCTTTTAGTGTTGTTTTTGGGTCACGTGTGATAATCTGCTATTACGAAAAACCTCCTGATGGACCTTGATGATGAATGATTTGATTTGTTTGTGGTTTATTATTCTTTGACCTTATTGTGCCAGACGTAGTAAAGTTTGCATTGTCTAAAGATTTAGTCTAAAAGTTTAAAAATTATGAAGATCACCAATAATGACAGTTCAAGCGAAATCTAATATAAAATGCAAAGGATTGCTTAAGTTGGAGAGTAAAATCCAATGGATTTTAAAAATGCAAAAAGTTCATGATATCGGCTGTTACCAATCAATTGAGAAAGCAAGCAAAGTTGTTCGAAAGTGATATAAGAGTTGAGGGTTAAAAATGGGCATTCGACCAGAATGTGCAAAACAGATAAGGTACAATCACAATGTGGGCACATAGGATTCTGAATGGAACAACTGATGTTAACTCTACTACATCACTTTATACACTACCTTTGTCAGGATTGCAAGGCAATAGCGGAGCAAGCTCTAGGGCAGTTCTTTTATAGGAACTGCAGCACGCCCAGCTATTTTCAGTCTGTAAATATAATTTACTTATTTACATTATTTTTCACAAAATATTTTAGTCTATCGACCGTCTAACGAAGTATCTCTTTAAGCATTTTTAGTTTTCAGATCGAAACGCTAGGAAAGACGACATACTTATACTTCATAATTTTTTGTTATTTTTCAGCCGTAAATTTGTAAAAACGAGAGTAAGGAACGCAGGAAAAGTAATTGAGACATTTATATTAAATTTCAATTTTGAATTAAAATTAATTTTTCAATTAATTTTTTTAAAATTAAAAACTTATATCAGTTCAAAAATCTATTTATTTTCATGAACTAATTATTGAATTAACCAAAGTGGATTTTTGAAAAAAGGCACATTTTAAACTCTGCAGAAATGCATCACTGTTCAGTGTGGTGTTTTAACCATGGTGTAGTCGCAAATTAAGCAGTGCCGAAGCGCTGTAACCTGTGTGACAGAAATAATCCCACTTATAAGGAGGTTTTTGCAATACTTTCCGGCGCATTTTGGCTCGACTACACCCTTGACTATAACCTAAAGAGCAACTCTAAAGTTATAATGCATGAACCACCACTGCCTGCAAGCAGAATCCTATTAGTGCTGTGCAGAACTAGTTCGGACTATTTTGATACACGTACGTACGTTCAGTGACAATGAATGCGATACACTATTTGAAATTCGCTATGGAATGGAGGAGAAAGAACGAAAATGTACACGTGCCATTTCAATGTAAATGTGACATGACAAATTTTACATATACACGTGACAGGATTCTGGATTAGTCACTGTTTTTGAGAAAGATGGCCTCTCACGTATGGGCAAAAATAGACTGTATTTGTAATGGACCGCAAAGTATGCACACGTTGTACAACTGTGAATTTCTGTAACACGTTTTATGATGTTCAGAGCTTTTAAACGTTATCACAGTGTTTTTCTTGTTTTGCCATGTGTTGAAACTCTTTATTATTTTGTATGAACTTGTTATTTTGGTTCGGGGTCGATCGTGTGCGCGTAGGAAAAAAACTGTGTCCGCTTTGAAGAATTGTATAAAGACTTAGTAACATAGTAAAAGATTCGTGATTTTATTAAACAAATATGAATCTTGTCAGCTATATCGGGAGTTTCATGATTCTAATTAACTAATACAATAATTTTTAATTTTTTACACTAACTTTACACTTTTTTCATAAATAATGGGTCACTCAATCATTAGAATCACAGCTACTCGGTACGGAGAATCCTCGTTTGGCAGGGGAACAAAATGTGTGAAGTAATCAAATGTTAACAGTACTTGGGATTGTCAGCTTATGAACGAGTTGAACCAGCCTTCTTCGTGAAGAATGCCTGACTGGTGATGTTTGCCCGAATTTACAACAGGATTGGGTATACCTAAAGGGACCATTTATTTTTTCCTTCGAAAAGGGACAATTACATTTTTTTAAATTTTTAGGTAATATTATATGAATTCAAGAAAACACATATTTCTTCAGTTTTTATTTATTAATTTAAAGAACAGGAATAAACAAGTTAAAATAAATAATTCATGTGATCTTGCGTTTTTCTGAAGAACACATTTTTGCTTCAGTATATTTTGTATTAATTTTAAAAAAAAGAATGAAATTCTTGACAGGATTTCTTAAAATTTAGTTTGGTAATTAACATTGCTTTATAAACTGCGACTTACAACTGTGTTTTCTAGCTCTTCTACATCTTATTCATAAGAAAAAAGACTCTTTCTACGGGTACATTAGTGCCGGTCAGAAATAGAATATATTCAATAATTATACAAAAGTTCGTATGATTTAAATTATTGCCGTGAAAGTGTTTGAACAGTTCCCATCCAACAACTTTCGGTTTAAATATTCCCAGTATTTCTTTAATGTAATGAATATTCGCAGTGTAATGAAGTTAGAACTAAGTGCGAGATGAGAGGCTTCTGACCAACTTACATATATGTGACACGTAAAGCGCATGCTCCATCACCGCCGGGCTACCAGGTATTACCGTCGGATTTTTGATGCCGCCTTGTGTGAAATTGTTATGGTAGGTTGCTCTCTTTCAGAAAACGGGACATTTGGCCATCCCTAAGCTGTGCTTGGGGACAACGGGACAGGCTACCAAATAACGGGCGTATGGTTACATTAGTTATACCACGCATAGGAGAGATGTTTGAGGATAAAGAATGGTACTTACAGCAGGATGGAGCACATTCTCATTACTATCGCGACGTGATTGCCTATCAGATGGGATTATGATGAATGGATGATTAGTACAAAGAGATAGGTTGCACTGAATTGCCCCCACACTCATTGGCTGTTTGAAGTTCCATGGATCGGCATTATATACAGCGACTGGTCAATAACGGTCAACAATTCGAGCATTTCTGATTGCTGATAAAATTCTTCGTTTGAGTAACTAATATTAAATTTGTTTAAATGGGAGTTATGAAACTTTGATGTAGGTTACTAATTGTTTATGTAATAGTTATTTAAAATGTGTACACATTTTTTGAGGACACCCTGTATATCTGTCGTTTCTATCTACATATGGTGAAAGATTTTTATGTTTCAAAATCTGTATTCACCAGGGCTTTTCTTGTAATTCATATGACTGGAAATTTTAATTACTTAAGCAATATATTAAAACTATTACGGGAATGTTATTGAATTTTTAATTAAGCAGTTTCAGCGTTATAAGGTGATGCATAATAATAAAAATAATAAAGAAGCAGTTCTACTGTGCTTAAATGAATTACAGGTATGAAAATCTGAAATGTTGCCCTGTAAAATTTTTTTTATAAATTATTTCTTTTGTAACCGTCCATGCATATCATTGCAAAAGACAATTTTAATGCTCAGAGAAAATATCCACTAAAGTACATTATTTTCCATTGAATTTTTCCAAATCTCTCCAGGCAAATCGTCCACATAATTCTACTTTTTGTGCAGTCGCTTTCAAAGAAACATTTGGCCGAAAAGACATGCCAGAACAACTTCAAATACCAATCATCATACCAGACAGTAGAGATAGAAAAAAATCGTTATAATAATTACGTTAGTGTAGTTGAAAGCGATTTAGCAGCGGTTGGTAAAGAAAGAAAATAGAAAGGAAAAATTTAATGAATAAAATAACTCAAAGTCGAAAAACAGCTTTTTGAGGTGACCTTAGCGTCGGATTACACGGGTGTATTTTAACCTTGAAAGTGACGGATTTTTATTTTAAAGGATAGTTTAACATCGAGCCTTTTTGCATATATATTTGGATGCCTTTTCTTAATAGTGTATTCATTTCCCTTAGTAACATGCCTAGCATATTTTGTTTCTGCATTAAATCTTTTGAGATTGTCAGCTTCATTGAAGATTTTATCTGTCTGAAACAAGCAGTTTTCTGTTTTTGTTTTCTCTGAGAAATGACATAATTAATTTTCTCATGTATGTGAATGGCAATTTTTTGTTGTAATTAATTTTTTACAACGATTCCAGCCATTGTATACAAATTTTTGTATATATCAATTTTCGTTCTCTAATGTGAATCGAATCAATCTTGTTTTTGTTCGATAGACTGGTTGAAAAAGTAATTAAGTGATTTATAAGTGGTTATTATTCGAAAAGAGTACTCATTTATGTAGCAATTTTTTTGTGCGTGTATTAAAAAATTACCTTGCTGATTATGTTGAATAAGCGAAGCTGTGAAGCATATATAATTATTTAGAGAAGGTTACGAGAGTTACAATGTAGGTTGTTTTCAATGTACAAATGTTATTTTCCTATACATTTTGTTAATGTCGTGGCTTTTTGGCAGCATTTGTTTATAAATTTTTCGGTTATTATATTAGGGCTGTTTTTGTATTTTACAATGTATTGTGGTATTTTGTATTTCACAGGACAATGTATTTTTATTTTTGTAGAATTCGTTAATATTGAATTCCGTTCAAACATTCGAAGCTTTGGTTGACATTAGATTAACTAAAGAGCAAAATTCACTATAAAATCAATTTATTTATTAATTTGCGACATTATATGTTGTTAATTTATTGCATGATGCTCGTTGAAAATAATTTCTTACAAAGACATTCTTAACTGTGGCGGCGTATACGTAGCAAAAGTGGAGGGGGGGGGGGTATATAACTTAAAAGTATACGCCGGAGTATAGAGGGTAGACGACAAACTTTAAAAATTTAGCTAGCTTCCCCGGACATATATATATGTTTTCGTGGTTGTAGTCATTAACGAGTCGAGTTATTAACTAATTTTCTTTTATTATCCAAATATTTAAGTCATTTTTAAGGAGAGTGGCAGATATACGTGCATCTTAGTTTTAAGTTTTCAAGTCAAAAGAGAACAGAAAATCCCTGCATTTTCTCAGGTAGGGATTTAACATATAGGCACGTGATCGAAGTGTGAATGAAGGGAATAATAGCTCTTTTTAGTAAATTACGTAAGTGTTTTAGAGAAAAGTCTAGCGCCAAAAGGACGCCGAATTCGCGATTTATATGTGCGCGTGGAAACGATTAAAATATTCTTTTAGTAATAAATATGCCAAAACGCAAGATTTAATATACCTCCAGCGCGGGAAATAAAACGAAACTGGAGTTTAAGAAAAGCGATTTTGGAATACATTAATATTGTACTGAGATTTTAAAATATATAATATTAGAATTTAAAGTAAAATTAAGTGAGATTATTACATATATAATTACTAGCAGGCTGCGGAAATGGGAAAAAAACCTACAAAAAGTGGGAGTCGGTATTTTATTCCAGCTTGCAGTTTACCGAGTAAAATGGTGAGAGTAGCAAGCCTAGCGGTCAAATATGGCTTCGATGTAGGGAAAGTGGAAGAGACTTTATGCAACCGTGCGGTGTCAGAAGGTACTCAGAATGGATTGTAGATGGACAGTTTACTACAGTCAGAATTATAATCTCCTGCAGAGTTCTGTTTAGCGGCTATAGGCGTTTTATAGCTTTCTGCAGTAAGATGGACTGAAAAAAAAAAACCACCTGCTTTTTAAAATTTACTTTTATTGTATAGCAACGGATTCGGAAACCTTCCGCGCTTTTGCGCATGCGCCGG
>BGPR01000357.1:580909-709937 GCA_013235015.1 Araneus ventricosus
TGGACGGGATATTTACCGTAAAATGAGAAATGGATGGGATGTTTACATCTTACTGAGCGTGATCTAACAAAACCTGGAAATGCGCTCATATGATCTATTCCTGACACCCCTTTCCGGTAAAATCGTCGAAAAGTGGTAGCTCTGAAATCCTGTTGTCAGACTATAAATAAATCGTGAGATCATTCTTTTTTACTCACACTAATTACTTTTAAAATAACAAGGTGTACTCATGGGGAGCGGCTTTTAAATAAAGAAGTTTCTTCATATAGATTTTCGTCTCAGTAACATAGAATTCTATATAAAGATTGAAATGGAATTAGAAATATTACTTCTTATTCCATTTAAAAGTTAGAAACACTATGATTAATACATTACTGCACTTCATCGGTGAGTACAAGGTAACTGAACGTATAATGAATTAATTAAAATTAAATTTACTGTTAATTATACCATCCTTCCACCCACCCGCGTCTAGAAAGGGGAAAAAACACCCAAAAAAATGTGGGGGCCCCCCCCCCCCCCCCCAGTCAACTCCACTGATTCGTAAAAATAGTTCTTAAATTTAGAGTTTCTTAAGCAAATTTACTATAATAGTTTTTGAATTAAATAAAACTTAACTTTACCCTTAACTTTCATTTTGCATACCGGCTACTGTTTTTTAGAATCAGTTTGCCGCTATACGAGTTGTGTTGCATCACATTTCCAATATAATAATCCAATCGTAATTTACCATTACACACTTCAATACTCGTTGTGTTGCATTACATTTCCAATATAATAATTCAATCGTAATTTACCATTACACACTTCAAAAACCTTTTTTATGACAAATATTTTAATTTTACTTTATTTAAAAGTTCTTGTTAGATTACAAATAACAAAGAAATCGATTTACAGTTTCTTTAACTTGTAATATATTCCAAAATATTGTATTGCTATTTTTACCAAACATTGTAGCGTGTTAGCCTACTGTATTAATGGAAACTTAATTCCAACTACCTTTTTAAACCAATTCCAACTGTCTTTTAAAACCATTTCATGATACAGCTATTAATTTTTGGTCGGAAAAAAAAGCCAATCAAAAGTATTGATGATTTTCCATAGTGTTGGTTATGATGATAAATTACTTAGCTTTGTCAGTGAAAAATAAAATAATTTTTAACTATTTTAACTTCAGCCCTAAATGCCTACTTCATATTTGTAATATACTTAGCTAAGATCTAATGTAAGTGAGTTTCTGCTTCCCAAGTGTTTATTTCGACTCTTTCGTGAGAAAGTCGGCAAACTTATTTTATGACAATCCTGGTATAATAGAAATTGGTGACATTTGGAAAATATTGGATTTTCATATGTTTTGATGATCTCGAGGTCGCTGATTTGGGACCGGAATGTCGTTGGTTCGAGACTAGATTCCACGGAAGATCGACCTTGTATACGAGACTGGTAAGTCCGTCGAAGATCAAACGTTCATCTGCTGTTGTGATATTGAAATTTAGCGAGGGAATGCTAGCTCAGCTGTGTTTGACAACAGTTCAAAATTACGACGTCTGTCCTAATATAACCCGCGTGTAGCTGCCAAATCGGACGTTAATCTCTGAATACTAGAACTAAAACGGGACTTGTGGGACTAACTTTAAGGACTAGTACAGCATATTGTAACAAGCATGGGCACAAGTGACGCGTTGGCGCACTAACGTAAGAAATAGACTTGAAAAGATCATAAATCGATTACTTTATATGATCGTTGGTAAGTACTTCTGTACAGAGATGTATCGCAATATTTTCGGAAAATTGTGTTCTAGAACAGACCGTTTGATAAAATGAATGCCAGGTATTTCTCGTAAACGTGCAGCCGATGCTCATATTCGACCGACACGGTTCTTAAAAGTGTCGTCCGAAACTGTACATCAGTCTTTCTATCGATGCTACCAAACATATGTTGCTGTTGATGGACGCAGTTTTGAACAATTTATGTAAGCATTGCTGTAAACAAATGCTTTACAGCGATTTTTCCACTAAACGATTTATATTTCTTTTCATGACTTCTTGTGCTTTTGCCTTAACGCGTTCCTAGCATCCAGGAAAAAAATATTTTTTGTAGTGTGTTCTACCACTCCATAACCAACTTGCATTACTTGCCGGAATATTCCGTCGAAATAATGTTTTAATACATATCGGTTCAATTAGATTTTTTTTATTCCTTAAAGAAATTTTATATAATACAAGACCATTTTGTGCTTCAATGAAACGATGCAGATTAGTTAAAATTTTTCCTAAGAGTTCTGAATCGGCCCTTTGCAAACTGCTGAGAGCAATCAGTGTGTTCCCTTTGAAACTACTAAAAAGACTGAATTGCATTTCGAATGTCAGAATGGTTCTCATGCAAGTACAGTGGTAGTCCATTATAAATGAAATTTTGTTATAGTATTTTATTCCAGCTTGCAGTTTACCGAGTAAAATGGTGAGAGTAGCAAGCCTAGCGGTCAAATATGGCTTCGATGTAGGGAAAGTGGAAGAGACTTTATGCAACCGTGCGGTGTCAGAAGGTACTCAGAATGGGTTGTAGATGGACAGTTTACTACAGTCAGAATTATAATCTCCTGCAGAGTTCTGTTTAGACTATGGCGTTTTATAGCTTTCTGCGTAGATGGACTGAAAAAAAAACCTGCTTTTTTAAAATTTACTTTTATTGTATAGCAAGGATTCGAAACCTTCGCGCGCTTTCGCACGCGGCAGTTATTTTTTCATCAAAATAGGGGGGGGGGGGGGGGGAGAGAGAATAATGGATGGGTGATGTTTACATCTTACTGAGCGTGATCTAACAAAACTCCGGAAATGCGCTCATATGACTCATTGCCTGACACCCCTTTCCGGTGTAAAATCGTCGAAAAGTGGTAGTCTCGAAATCCGTTGTCAGACTATAAATAAATCGTGAGCATTTATTCTTTTTTACTACACTTAATTACTTTTTAAAATAAGCAAGGTGTACTTCATGGTGGGGAGTGCGGCTTTTGAAATAAAGAAGTTTCTTCATATAGATTTTCGTTTCCAGTAACATAGAATTTCTATATAAAGATTGATTAATGGGAATTAGAAATATTACTTCTTATTCCATTTAAAAGTTAGAAATATTATTGATTAATAATATTGATTTGCAATTAATTTTTATGTTAATTTCTTTGTAGAATTAAGATCTTTTTTTAGAAAAAATTAAATAAATGTACGTAAGATATAAAAATTTATTTTCCAATTAGTTGAAGAAACATAATAAAATATGTTCTAAGGTTCTTCGACTTTTGTTAAATAGTTTGTATATTTCTATTAAATAAAATAATTCAATCTTAATTCTCGGCCCACTGCACGTTTTAGTTACATTAACGTCTCGTTATGACGCAACACAAGGGCTATTTTGGGACGGACCTCGTAATTTTGAACCGCTGTCAGATGACGAGGACCACACCCGAGCTGGTACCCCCTCCAGAATTCCGCACCAAACCAGCGAATTGTTGATTTTTTGTGAACCAGTCTGAAATCCAACCCAGGGTATGCAGGTCTGTCTAGCTGTTGATGACTAGGTCCTTAAATTTATTCATGATCAGATATCTAATTAAAAAATTATCCTTACCCGGCATCCCACTCTTCAAACGTGAGGACATGCTGCCCTTCTATAACAAGTTAAAAGTATACCAATCCTGCGAACGCAAAAGATCAGTAGTGGGTCAAGAATCATTATCTTACGATTACCTAATATACTACTATAGCTAGTTCTAAAATCAAAATCAATCATTGGCATATAACAATATAATTAATTACACGAGTTATTATATTTAAGTGAAAATGCGAGTTGTGTGATGTCATGATAGATACCCAGCGCACGTCTACTAACGTGTAGGAGCACAGTCTTACTCGCTTGCTGTTTTTTTTTTTTTTGCTATTTGATTTTATGGCCTCTTCGAACAGTTGGTTATCACGTGTCAGAAACAATTACTTTTGGCACGAATTGCATAATTACTTACATTTTCGCGTAATTTTCACGCGGTGCGTCACGTCCTATCACATGAACGGAACTTGAAAGTTTATCTGCTTTTTTAGTTTTCATGATTTTCTTGAAGTTTCAAATGTCGAAACAGATTTAACCTTACGTGAATGCTTTTTATATCTGAGCAATAATGATTATTTTTTAACAATTTTTCTGAAGCAAAACGTTAATGCTAATTTCCCAAACTTTTTGATTAGTTTAGTTATATTCACGCCTCGTTATGACGCAACATGAGAGATATTTTGGGATGGACCTCGTAATTTTGAACCTTGGTCAGATGACGAGCACGACACTTGAGTTAGTCCCCCCCCTCCAGAATTCCGTACCACACCAGAGGGAGGACGATTGACCTCTTGCGTATAATTTAAAGTGCAACAGGTCCCATACAAGGTGGATCTTCAGTGGATCTGGTTTCGAACCTGGATCCCTCTGGCCCCGAAGCCGAAACCTCAAAATTTGGCAACCGAAGACTTCAACTATTTCATTTGAGTGAAAAGGATAATTATTTTAGATTTCAAAAGCAAATTCAAGCATGAAAAGCGATATAGCAAATGAGCGTCGAACTGATATGCAGATTTGTTTTAGATGTCTCATGATTTTTTATTTCAATGGAATTATTTCTGTTTTTCACAATTAAATGCCCAAATTCTTATATTTAAACGACCTTTCTTCTCGTTTTTAATAAATTTCCTCGCTTTAAATATGGGGAATTTTTGGTAATTTTACTCATAAAAATAATAAGTTTCTTGGATTTGATGTAAGCATAGGACACATTTTTATCCTATTCATTTTCACTATTTGACCTACGGATTTATTTAACCTCGTAATTAGATGACATCTTATTCGGGATATTTGCTATTTTAATCCATGTATGAATTTAAAGGATATCTGAGATACGTAAGCATGCCCAACCTATTTCTTTTCTTTTAATTTAATTGTTGATTTGACTTGAGTACAGTTCTAATTATCAAATTCTGTAATTCGATGCAAACCAATGTCTTATATTAACACCCTTTACATACCTGACCAAATCATACGCGTTATTATATGGAAGGGGGTCAATATAATGACTCCGTTTAAAATTAACTCATATTACCTAAAATACGCAATAACTGTAAGCACAATATCTGATGATGGTTTAGTTAATGCTCCGACAAACTCGGGGGACAGTTAGGAGACTTATAAACAAAATTGAAATGAAACATGTTTTCGAAAGCCATGTTGAGCTGGAGAAAACACGTGCAGAGATTCTGAATCTGGAGGAGAGAGAAGACAGACGTCAATTGATTGCTGAATGCGTTATTGAGTTGGGTTAGATTTTATCGTTTAGAATTTGAGTAAGATTAATCATAAATTTCTTATGGCTGTTGGCGTAACATCCATAACACACGTGGTTTCTTCAAGCGTCTGGGAACCGTTCTTATGTTGGCTACAATGGCATTCTCGGCCGCCAATTCGAGCAACACCTGTAATAATTTCGTTCATATCGTTCGCTCCCTTTCCAGCATTATATTATACACTACAAGATGTGTTGTAAACATTCCGTCAAATAAATCGTTTTGTAGTTATTGCTGTACTTTTTCATGGGTCGATCCAGGCGAAAATTGGGGCCGTTTTGCAGCCCCTTCACAAAATTCCACTTCATAAAAACGGCCCCTTCACAACTCATATTCACAAAAACGGCCCCCTTTTTTAATCTGACTTCTTTTTCAAAAAGCTTTTGATTGAGGCATTGCACAATATATATATATATATATATAAGATCAGGCTTTAAAAAGGTGAAAGGCAGTCCATTGTCATCAAGGAAGAGACGATATTTGTTTAAATCTTCTTTTATTGAGGCATCAGGCGTTATTTCTTCATAGTTAAAGTATTTAATTTTTATGTAGCTCCATGACCAGATTTCAGAAGGTTACGCCCGAGCCGCGCGTTGTTGTTGAAAGCTTACATGCTGGCGTGAAAAAGGGCTGAAATGAATGCGCAGAACGCTTAAGTACCCAGGAAAGGGAATTCCCCTTCAGAAACTCGTGATTTGGAAAGAAAGTTGTAGTGCGTTAATTATGATGAAAGTGGAAGTATTTAAAATGAGGTATCGTTAAGATTATTTAGAAAAGTTAAAAAAAATTAAAATATCATATATATACATATATACACGAGTATTTTTTTCAATATTATATCAAATTCTAAATTTAAAAAAATAAAATAAGAAACCTGGATCAACCCCTGTTTTTGCGTCACCGCATATACACGCTGTATTGTAAACATTCTGTCAAATAAATCTTTTTGTAGTTATTACTGTGGTTTTAGTGTCACCGCATGATGTCAAAACCTGCATACATATTTTTATGATTTTCACTAGCTAAATGTGATGTCTGGTAACAACCTTCTGAGTTTGCCGTTGCAGCAATTGAATAATCTAAATGTTAAAATATCGGATGTGGTTTGTGTGGATTTGAAAATTCATCAATCAATTCATCGGTTAAAAAAGGGTAATCGTTATTGCGTTTCATTATTAATGAACTTGCAAAGCTGTGTAGGCCTTATGACTGAGGGCTTGCACACACGTTCCTTTCTGTTACGTTAGTACACACGCGGAACAATTTTTATCCCGTTCTGTTCGTTGCATAATGAGCTTGCGATATTTGATTAGGCTGAAGATATGATTAGGCTAAAATTATGAACCAATGTGAAAAGTTAAAAACAATTTAACGCGATACTTTCATGCATATTTATTGCCGAAAATCGACTTTTAGTTGAACATATATTTTTTACTGAAAAATGTGCACATAAAAGTTTCGACTGACGAATTTTGCGATAAAATATATAAAATTTTTACAACTGACTTTTTTAAAGTACACATAATAGATGTATCAATATAGAAACACATATTTGATATTCTTTGTGTTGGAACTTTTTGAGTAAACGATGTCTAAAATTACTACAAAATTAATCGATATAATTCTACTAATTACTGCATAATATATGTACTAATTTTTTTTTATAAAAATATAACTTAGCCGCATTTTAGTCATTCCATCTGCTCATCATTTGAACAGTGTTCACAAAATATGATCACATGCTTTTTACAGATTAATTTATTGCATTCTGAACGGACACTGATGTATTTCTGTCATTTCTTTCTGGGAAACATATCTCAAAGTCCGGAGCTTCTTTTCTGAATTTTTTCTTGTTGAAGATATTCTTGTTCTCCGGTTAATCTCTTCACACCTGTTCTAAATTCTTTTTCGCGTTCGTAAGTGCTTATTTCGTCAGCCCGCTTCGTTTCTCAATGCTAGTCTAAAATGAAACGCGAGCACACGCGCGGGGTAAAATTCCTCCCATCTGGTAATATTGCAGTAATAAAACCCGATTTTCAGAACGCAAAAGAAATTCCTTTTGTCTATCTGTTCATGACAATGACCCTGAAAGGTACCAGATGTATAAGAACTGTCATTTAAGAAAAAACCCTTTTTATTCAAAAAAATGCAGCTGGGGTAGATTTTGTCCCAGCGCCTGTGCTGACGGGTTGGAATAGCATGGCTGAAGAACGTGAATCGAAGGAAGAAAGTTATGGGTTCTATCTTCTGTCTCTCTTTCAACCAGCATTATTTATTTATTTAAAGAAAAGCACACTACAGAGAAAACTCCATTTACAGAGTGCTATAAACAACAAACGCACACAAAGAACAAAAGCCACAACGAGTAAAAAAAAATGCGCTAGAAAATAAAAAAGTTGAACACTGAGACTACACTTATTCAGGTAGACCGATGTGCATCTCAGTAACAAATTACTCGCTGTGGCTGGGAAGGCCGCCGGTGGTTTTCCTGTAAGCTGGACATTCATGGAGAGATCGCTCCACGCAATTTGGCGTGCTTCGAACCAGACTGTTCCAACTTTCAGCCCATCCATTTAGGTGGGTCATTTATGGTGGCTCCAAACCACTGGTTATTGCGGTCCCCGTCTCCTCTTCCTCCCTCTTTCAAAACGGGTCCCCCCGCTCCGGACTGACTCCCACTCCCTACTGGTCCGCCCCATGGGTGGTTTTCGTTTTTGTGAGAGCATCGTTCCCGTTCTTCAGGATCGCATTTCAGTTTAATAATCGAATGCACCAATTGGAAAACGAACGACATTGGATTTCCAAAAACTTCTTTCCAACTCAAACTTTGCAAACACAACAGTTCAATTCTCATCGGATATTCGCATTGATGACGGGTTTTGGTGCGATAGTTCCAAATGGTGTGGAGCGGTCTTACCGTGAATGTCCAGATTAAGGGAAACACAAATATGGGCCCCTTTCCCCTAAAAGTTCTTCAGGAGGGCAACCTGCCCCTGTGCAGACTTCTAATTCACGTGCTACTTAGGTGCTTTAAGATAGTTTTGACCACAAAAGACTACTCCACACATCCTCCTTTATCATAAGTCTGTGACACGTGGACTTGGCTAGATATGCTAGACCTTAGTGGTATTAAGAACCATTTAACACCGCAAGTATAAAGTTTATTTCGAATTTTATGTATTTTCTTTTAATTGGGATTATGAAGTTCATGCTGGAATAGGTGAATTTTCCTCTGATCTTCCGCAGGTGATTACATCTGAAATTCTTTTGCACCATAGAAAAAGAAAATCGATTTATTCGGAGATTTATCTCTTTTAGAACCTACAAGAATGGTCGGGAAATCTCCCGTCATTGAATATTTATGGTCATATTGCGTGCTTTCTATTCTCTTTGTTTCTGCCTGCGTGAGAGCAAGTCTTTACCCGTGGCTGGAAAATAAATTAATTAGCCGAGTGATTGGTGTCATGTTGATCGTGTTTTTTTTTTTCCTTTATCTAAAAATATGTGTGTAATGAATAGGTGGTAGATCAAGTTTCAATTGTACAAGTGGTAAAAGTCTTTTGTTTCCAACAATATAAAGAAAGAAACCAAAGTTTGTAGATGATTATTGGTTTTCCATCTTGAATTGAAGAATGGGAGTAAGAATTGTAGTCCATTAGTGAAATGGAAGAGATAGTATCCCGAGAGGTTTTGAAATCGCTGTAGGAAAATGGGCATTTTAAAAATTAAAATAAAGTTTTTTAAAAATATGCTTTTATTCGTGTACTAAAAGGTAGAAAATAATTTTTGTTTAACAAAAATCTGAAGGTCAGAGCAAAAAGCTTAAAAGAGTTGAGGCGCTGATATAATATACTAAATATTCTAAGTCAGACTTTCCCAACCAGTACGCGTACCCCTGGGCAGTGGCGGATTTTGACAATATGAGGCCCTAGGCGCAAAATTGTTTTGAGGCCCTTACCTTACCAATGTCGTAAAGTCGCAGTTGGCTTAACACTCTGACCCCTAAGCCGGTCGTGACCGGCCATGCAACTTCTATACTAGTGGGGCGGATTTTGGCCGGTTGCTGTTCCGAAAGGGGGAGAAGGCAGTTGGGCGAGTCGTCATTAAGGGGACCCTTAGGGGAGAGATAAGAGATGAAAGGCCTGCTATTCATATTTCCCACCATCCATAGGGAGGAGAAAAGGGCGAACGGGGCGGACGAATCCATTCCACAGATCAATTAGTAAACAAACCTCCGTATACAACTGTACTCAGATTTTGAGAACTCTTAGTAGTCAGAGTTTTAACACTGCGATGAATGTCGAATAGATTTTGAGGCCCCTCAGAATATCTAGGTATGAGGCGAGCGCCTCTATCACCTGAGCGAAAAACCGCCACTGCCTTTGGGAGTACGCTTCAGACCAGTTAGGGGTGCGCAAAAGTAATATTGGTAATGGCGAAAAACACGAAAGATAAGACATTAAAACGGACGAAAAATGTTATGGAATTTTATTTCCCACGTGAAAAATGAAAGTTATGCAAGTCTACTGAATAGCAGTGAAATAAGAGCTCCAAGAATTCGGTTCGTGTTCTTTTCAGCACTTTTACGATTTTTGCTTGGAAATTTTTTTTTTTATCTGAAGAAAATTTCTACTTCTAAAAGCGTTTATTTTAGAACAAATTAACGTTTTTAAAATATTTTCTACTTTTTTTTCATATTTTATTATTATAATTATTATGAATTCTTGTAATAATTTCTCCTTCAATTCAGTATTAGATAGATCTTCTCGTGTGGAATAAAAGTTAAATTAAAACGATGGATTTTTAATTTAGTTCTAAAAATATCAGAATATTATATTGACCTAGGAAACACAAAAACGTTACAGAACTTCAGAAATATTGCACATTAGAAAGCGAGTGAGAAATCTTTTACAACATTTCAATCTTTACTGACATGAGAGAAATCAAATCAAATAAAACTCTTTTCTAAAAATCTATACTATGTACTGTTGATTCTCAGATACGCAAAACCTCTGCGCATTTATGCATGCGCCAGGCAGAGTTTATTTCACCAAAATAGGGCTGAAGTGAAAAATGGAGGGAGAAATCTTTATATTTTAGTTAGCAAGTATATAGAAAAATCTTATTTTCATTTATTGATTTGCTGTAAAAATTAACTGAAAAAAGAGACTAATTAAAATATATGCCTAATAGGACGAAGATCACGACGTTGCTAAGAGCTCCGGAAAATCGCGCATCTTACTGATTGCCTGTCACCCCTTTCCGTAGTAAAATCATCCAAAAGTACTTGTCTCGGGTTTTTGAAACGAACAGTAAGTATAATTATAGATGTGGACGATGTCTGTACTAAAAAAAACCTGTCTGCCACGAGAACGGTCGCTGCCAAATTGTCTAGTTTATGGCGGTCGCTATAGCAACTGGTTATGCTAGGGAAGATCCATTTCGAATAGGAGGAATCCAACGGAAGTCGGATTTTTTTTTTATTATTGGCTCTAGTTTGTGGCAGGACACATTTGAATGAATTTCTACCTACTAGGAAATGGATTCTTACGATAACTTGTTTCTATAGAGACCGCAGTAAACTAGACAGTTTGGCGGCGACAGTTGTCGTGGCGGACAGACAATAATGTTCTCTAAAAACAGCGATTTTGATGAATAAATGAGAAAGCTCTTTCCCTCCTTCTCGATTTATTTGACAATAAGATTCCTGTCCTTTTCTACTGCCCCTGAAATTACCTATTCTTGTTTTTCCTCATTAACAATCCCTTTCCAGCACCACGCATGTTGTGATATAATGGGAAAATGGATTACAACTATCTACAGGGTGATTAGCTCTGTGTAGGAAGTGAAACTGGTATCACTTTAGTTATTGCTTTTGTTACGTGTGAGGGATAATATCTGCTTGTGTAAGCATCCGTACCGCTCAGAACGAAAAAGTAGCATAACTGAATAGTGATTTAGTGTACCAAAACTAAATAGTGTTAACACATAACTAAATAACGATGCATATTTGAATTAAACATAAAAATTACTTTTCTATATAAATGTCAAAGTAAATTTTTGGTATCAGTTATTTTGTAGTACGGAATATACCGTGAACTGGGGGTGAATAGAAGTAGTGGGGCGAATAGAAAACAAACAGAAATTTCTTGCAAGTTATGTGTTTATATAAACTGGCAGTCTAACAAGAAAATTATGATTCTAAGTATGAAGAACAATGAATTTCCCATTGTGCTGTAAACCACACAGGGCAAGAAGTATCAATAATGATAGGGCTTTCACTATTATTTCTTTCTATTCAGCCCGCAAGGAGAATTGAATAAGCGCTATGTTTTTTTATTTATTTTATTATTATTTTCCAACCTATTATGTGGATTTCCTAGGACCTGAAACTCATGAATGCATTGTATTTTATTGTTTCATATTTTTAGTTTTTGAAATACTTTAAGCTTGTACATCTGAAGTTGAAAATTATACACTATTCACTCCATTTTACTGTAGTATTTCCCTGAAATCAAATGCAGAAAATATCACTTATAACCGACAAGGATTTAAATAATATTCTTTTTTGTTAATTTAATGTAACCATTCGTATTAATTTCGAAATGTATCTCTCAAATTCAGGGTAGTGGCGCATATGAGTGCCTACGCAACGGACTCTTGGCAAAAAGTGGAACTCCATTTTTATTGATAGTTGGTTTAATTTGTTATTTTAATGTAGAATATATTAAAAAAGAGTTGTAGAAAAGAAGTGTCATGGCATATGTAATTAAAAGTGAAATTCATAAATAGTTTGTACGGTATTGAAATCTAAGCTACCAAATATATTTTCATCAAATATTTTTCACAAATACTATGATGTATAAGTACGGTTTTAGTGAAGGTATCGTGATGATTATGTAATTGAATTTTTGTTATTTAAAAGCTATGTTTCCGTGTATTGAAAAAATTTTGTTTTTTGTATTACCAATCCTGTTGAAATTGTAGATATTTTAATTAGATTTATTTGCCCTAGAGTTCCCACTCACAATGTTTAATTAATTTTTAAAATTATTAATAATTTACAGAAAAAGTTTTTCGCTATTCGGCGATTTTTACAAATTGTTTGGTGCAATCTGTAATTTCTCAGGTTGTTTGGTGCAATTGATATTCTTTTTATTTAAGTGGCAGACGATAAATGGATTTTGTGAATTATAATATTTTATACAGATGTATTTTTTACATTAAAAAGATTATATTTACCGGGTGCGTCATAAATTCGTGCAAACTTCAAAAATTCATAATGAAAGAAGTAATGCTCAAAAAAAATTTCGGTTTGCGCGGATATGATCAGAGGGACATTGAATTTTTTTTCCATTAAAAAAAATGATTACAAAAGTAACCGAAAGAGGGCGCTCACATGTCATACTGAGACGTTTTTATGCAAATCAGGCTAGCAATAAAACACCTGGCTAGAAATGAGTTCGTCTTTCGATCCCGACAGCATGCTATCATTACGTGATTCAACTTTTCTTCAAGAATGGTGAATCCAGAACTATTGCATTGCGAAAGTTCCGCACGGAGAAAGGACTGAAGGTGCAAAAAAGCCATATTTCATTGAATGGGATACTGAATTTTTTTATATACATGGAAAAAAAATGCAATGTCCCTCTGCTCAGAAACGCGCAAACCGAATTTTTTTCCGATCATTACTTCTTTTATTATGGATTTTTGAAGTTTGCACGAATTTATGACACAACCGGCATATTTTTTAAAAGTGCGTTTATTTACATGTATTACTTTGGCATTCCGTCTGTATTAATATTACATATATTTTTACTTTCTCGCATACGACGCTTATACGACGTAGCTGTCAACATCCGATTTCATATGGGATAAATGTAGCATTTGTTATGCTGCAAGTACTTCAAATTCTGCTCACAAATACGAGCTGAAGCATAAGGAAGGCTTTCGTGAAAATTAGATAAATTGTTCATTTTTTAGTAATAGAAGACAAATAAACAATATCTCTATGCTGTTGGTACGATATTCTGAATGCTGCACAACATCGTAAAGATATCGTCTGAATATTGTAGAGCATTTTGTGCTAATAGCGCGTGTGTCAGCTATTAATTTTTAAAAAAGCAACATGAATAGACCTTTGGGAACTTTTTCTTTACCTAATGTGTTCATATATATTCAGATATATTTCTAAAACAAGAACACCGGAATTATTCCTGATTATTTTCAATACTGGCTGATAAATGGTAAGTTGCTGCCGAAACAACTTCAGTCGGTGGTCACCATTTGCAGTAGTAGTATATTTCCCTTGTTAGTAGATTTTTAAAATTAACTGACGGATGTGCACAACATGTTATTCAACATACCCAAATGTAGTGATCACAGATATTCGTGTTAGTACATGATTTCAAGGAATTTGCATCTGCCAATTAAATTACCTCTGCTCCTGTTTTTCCGGGTTATTTAATTGTTAAATTCTTTTCAATTCTTAATCTTTCATCTAAACATAACTTAAATTGAAATTGTATACTGAATGGAAGTTGTAAACATATGATGTTTACTTTATTCATAACGTTAGTGTCGGTTCTACGGATACCATAATTCTGTTATTTTCCTTTTTGACTAACGACATTCTTCTACGGAATTATTGAACTTCTTTCCCTTTTTCTGGAATTATTAATTATTCTTTTAAAATTATGCATTATTCTTTTCTTATTTTTTTGTTGTACTTTTAAAACAGCTCTGAGAAGCGAGAGCGCTCCTGAGAAACATCTCCCTCTATCTCGTTTTCTCGGGAATTTTCACCGGAATTTTCCGAGAATTTGATCCTCCAGCCACTTCTCGGAAAAAATGCCTGCATTCGTACAATAGCGCCATCTCTTGGTATGGTTCTGTAAACTATTCAGCTGTCGCATATTTCGAAGGGCAATTTCATTACTTGGCATTTTCAGTAAAGGGAGAATATGTTTTAAATTATTCACTTCTCATATTTTGATAAATCAATTTAAATTTCAGCTACGATTTTTTTAGTACTCTTTTCTTATTAATTTTATATTGATGAACTTTTGGCGTATATTCACGGACTAGTAAAGTAATGCTTTAGCTATTGATGTATTTAATTATTTTTTCTGTTTGGAAAATGTGCGATTCATTTGCAATTTTATTGAAGTGTGGAGTTATTAAAAATATGTCATCAGTACAAATAGTTTTTCAAATTGTTTACTACAGGCATACTTTTTAATTAGAGTAGGGGTGAAATAAAATAGTTCGTTTTTTTATTTGACCTACTTTAAAGATATAGCTTATAAGCATTTCATTATATGCAAGCAAAATGGTAAGAAATAGAAATTTTAACTTTCACAAATATCGCGCTTTTATTAGATTAGTTTAACGAACAGATATATGGGGAATGTCTGTACATTTTTTCATCTTTTAAATATGTTTATTTTATAAGGAGTATTTAAATATTATTTGACATTTTTTTAGCACTATATGTTGTAATTTTTTATAATATTACTAAAAAAGATTTCTGTAAGGACTGTGTAATAGCAATATGTATTGTATCTTATATCGATATAGTTTATTTCATGAATATACTATGTAGTTTCTTTGAAAAATATAATTTGACTTTATGTTTTGAAACTGAATCGTTAAAACAATTTTTAATTACATGGTTGACTGCTTTAGAACGACAGATGACAGCCAGATGTGTCTGCGAAAGTGCAATTTCTGTCACGGGAAAACAAATTATTAATGTCCCTCTCCCTCTTCAGTCCTATACTTTAGCACGTATGTTTTATGTTGCCTGATTGTAAATTTGTCTAGGGAATTTTAGAGATGGGTTAGGGGGAAAAATTAGAGGGAAGAATAAATGTAGCTATTTGAACAATTCAATGTGCGCAAACTATTTTCATTTCCGACATCCTCACTATGTGTAAAATGTTTTCGCTTCTCCTTATGGGGGTTTGACACGTTTTTTTAAAGATAAACCTTATATTTTTATTGCAAAATAAATTTCTTTGTACTTAGTGACCGACAAAAATTTTCTCGACCCACGGTTTGCGCACCAGTCAATGAATACACAGTTGTGGTATATCAAGGGTAAATGGCTTCGGGACTTGCTATATTTTTTCCGCCTCTTTGTCACGATATCTGGCTTTAAAAAGAGGTTTAAAAGCCAAGGTGAAATTACGTGCCGGATTAGCCGGGACAGTCCCAATTTTGGACTGTTTGTCTCTCCTAAAAAATATTTCTAGATTGAAAAAGTGTCGCATATTTAAATTAAATGTGTTTAATGTGTAAATTAAAATGCGTGTAACTTATTAAAATTTATTGTCTGTTCTATTTTTATTGTATTTCTTATGCAATTCGTTTTGCTTCCCTATGTGACATGGAGAATTTTTTTTGTTTTGTTTTTCTAAATGCTTTAATGATTGTTTAATATTTACTTTCCGTGCAGCTTGGATTTGCACTGAGATCTTTTGTATCTTCCCCGTTAGAACTCTCTAATCCCTTGGAACGAGTGGGCCAACACGGGTCTAAAAAAGAAATTTAAATATGTTAGATTGTCCTGTCGTTTCATGCTTATTAGTAAATCGTTCATGCTTTAAAATTCAGTTAATCGTTTTTAGTAGTTCATATTACTAAAAAGTTTAAATAGATATAATTGTTAAAAAAGGTAGTTTCTGAAGAATGCGTCACCTTAGTTTGACCAATATAGAATTAGCCGAAAGGAAAAATATTGAAAGTAATAGCAAACTGTTTTAGTTATGCTCCAAGGATTATTGTTCGTGCATATTTTTTTAAAATTACATATTTCATTGTTTTAAAATTTCTTTTATTGGATTTTGTCCAAGATCTCTTTCCCTAGCCAACATCCGGAATTATGCGGAATTGAATTTCAGAAAATCTGATCGCTTAAATGAAAACAAACAATATTTTATTTTGAAAGTGTCCTCAAAACTAGCAGATGAAACTACTATATTCCTTCCCCTCCCCTATAGTGTCCTTGACACATGCGCACAAAATATCGGCATACCTATATACTGAACTCGGTACAAAAATATTCCTAGGTTCGTTGTTTTTATACTTTGGAACTGAGCATACATTTTTTAAATCAACACTTTTTGATTATGAAATTTTAAATCATCTGATCCCAAACTTTTTAATGAAGATTTTGAAACCGAAATAGGAAATTAACTGATTTTGTTTTGCAATCGAGCGCAATAGCATCTTTTATTTTTTGTTTTTATAGATATTATAATGTTGACTTTATAAAGCTATAAAATTCGTTTTAAGACGTTTTGTTTGAAAGAAATGCGCTAGTTTTTAAGAAGTTTTCACTTAAAAAAGTTTAAAATAAACTAGATGGTAAAAACTATTCATAACTAAGAAAGAAGTAGAAGTAGTTTCATAGTTGAATTTATTAGACATCATCAGATTTAAATATGGATTGGTCTCGGTACTTACTGGCGTGATACAAGTCAAATGTGCCATGTCAATTTAATTTCGGCATCCGTCGCGCATCTTATAATAGAAGAAAAAGGAGAAGGCTAGCTAGTAGTGTACGCGTCACAGTACAGTGTAAGACAACACGCAGTTAATGTTACCCCTTCATAGTTTTGCCCGAGCTCCACTCGCGCGTCGAATTATGCCATTTTTTGAACTTATAAGCTAAAATTAAGCTATTCATAGAGTCTCAAGTCATTAAATTATAAGTTGTTGTAAAAATGACCGGTAATCCTTAAACATCTGAATTGTTATATGGACAGGTAGTTGAATCAATAAAATAGAGGAGGAGCAGAAGTCATTTAATTAGATAGTACAAAAAACTACACTTTAAGGAGTTAAATGACATGCGTAGTTACGTTTGTCATGTGTCTATCACATCATGTGAATTGGCTCTATTAAATATAATGTTGAGTTTTAAGCATTGGCTACGATTGTATTAATCTAAATGAAATTATGTATTGAAATAAAAAAAAAACAATATCCTATTTGGAAAGTTGGTATTTTTCGTGTTTGAAATTTATTTCTTAAATTTTATTTTAAACACGTTTGTAAATAGAATTGTGAAAGAAAGGAAAGAAATCCTTGCTATAAATGTAATGAATTTTTTCTCCTATTCGAGATTACCTTAGAGTTATGAACCTCTCCTGTTCCGCTGTATTAGAAAACAAGAACTTAAAAACATCAAATTACCGCCTTCCTAACCTGATTATGAGAACGAATTGAATTTGAGACCGAATATCGTGTTTCGAATTTTGATGCAAGAATGTTTAGCGGATTCACTTTTAATATATTATTGGATAGTAAATCTCTGCAAAGATTAATCGATTTCCGTATTTCGCTTTTGAAATAGAAAGTTAAGTATCTTAGTAAATACGTGTTAAATTTATGGGAAGTTCTGTAGCCACGTGGCAAATGTTCACATACTGACTTCTATTTAATTTAGAAATCCCACGTTTTAAAATGATGTAGGCATTATGCTTAGCTGTGTTTTATTTTGTAAAAGATTAATATGTTGTAAAATGTTAGTGAAAGGCTGTTGATTAAGTAAATAAAATCAAATTTGGACTTTTCGTGATGGTCTTTCCGTCAAGTTAAATAACCGCTCATAGAGTCACAAAGATTCAAGGCACCAGGTTAGGTAGGAGGTGGTGTTATTTCAAGCTAAATTTCATTTGCCATAAATAATCAATTTAATTTAAATAAGCTTTCGCTCAATTTTTTTTACTTACTATTATGCGAAATATACAAATAGAAAATATTGTAAAATAATAAAAAAATTCGACCTCGAGCTTTTGAAGAATCTCCCAAGTTGTCCCTCCCTGAATCCAAAAAAACTTCTTTTTTTGGTGAAAACGAGATTAGCTAAACGGACAAAATTTGTGCGGGGATCTTGGACCAAAATTATAGATTTTTGCAAAATTTTGAACGAAGTCCATATGAAGAATTTGATTGGATTATTTTATCTGCCCATCCGTGTGCATGTGGTGTACACGATAACTCAATAACACAGCGGGCTATACGGATGAAATTTATCGTTTAGTTTTAATATTTATTTATGATTTTTATGATTACTGTAGATCTGCACCAGCTTTATATCAAACTCCGTCAATTGGTTGGTTGGCTGGCTGTATGTTTATAATATTTGTTTTATAATATTTTGAGAAGTTATTAAGAAAAGATGCCCAAATTTCGCTTAACTTTTAATTAATAAAAATTATAATTAAAATTTGGGAAAAGGGCTCGGAGTTGCACATTCCCATTCTCCAAAGTATGTTTGTGCCAAATTTAGTAGCTGTAAGTCTAGCGGGGTCTGCCCTGTAGAACACCAAAACACGCACGCACGCACTTTTATTATTAGTAGAGATAACTGTAATGGTTATTATGTAAGGATAGTTTAAAAGCAAACGAACATTAGAAAGTTGAGATCTTAAAACAAATAAACCTTCACAGATGCAGTGAATTCAACAGTTTCCACGCGCCACTTTGGCTGTTCCTTTGTCTTGACTAGTAGACTGTAATTCGGTATCTGTTCCCTAGAGAGAGAAACTAATAGCGTCAGTTATCAAGGGTAGCCGGTTTTAGTCCATCCTCCCCTTTTGATAAGATAATGAGATCAATATATGGAAAAAATGGTTAAAGTTTGAAAGATACTAAACATAAGGTCAAAAACTCAACAAACTAATGAAATGAAATTCGGTATGGAGTTTTGACACTAAAATCCAAAGTCCAAACTAAAATCTAAGGTCCAAATTGCTTATTCGATTTTCTTCATCACTATACGACGACGCTAAACACCAAACGGGCGATATTGTTTAAACATACGAATAGATGAGGACAAAATAATCCCGCTGTTTAGAGGGAAAAAACTAATAAAAAAATGCAAGTAATTCATTCTAATTTAAAATTCTGGAATTAGTCATATGGTTATAAATAATTTTGATAAGGGCTTTAGAGAAAACTTCAAAAATACGCGGCGAAAAGCTTTAAGGTTTTGTAAAAAGCTTGTCACTCTTCTTATAATGTCATAGACTTAATATCTTTTGTTTGTCTGTTCTCTGTGTTTCTTTCTGACGTAGGAAAAAAAATAACTCTTGGAAAATAAAGTAAAATGTGAAACTTAAAATAATAATAAATTACTTTGTTGCACCCAACACAAACAAATGGCTGATGCATCACTGGTAGAAATGTGCATAGCATGTTGTCGGTTTCTGCTATATTGTAAAGTCTAATGTGAGTTGGAAACATTGTTGTTGCCTCCTGTGAATTTCGTAAAAATTGAAAATTTTTCTACAATAATGGTTTAAATTTTCAAATTTCAAATGATCTGCTAAGACAAAAGTGAATATTGGTTAAAAAAGATGAGGGGAAAAAAAGTGTTTCATTATTTTTCGTTTTCATTTGCTTATTAGAGGCGAGCAATGTAGAAGGCGTTTAAATTTTAGTCTTTTGCAAAAGTTTTAAGACCGTTTTATAAAATGCAAGAAATTTTAATTTATGCGAAAACTATGGTTCGAAATCAGTTGGGGAGAATCGTGTAACATACAATTTAGTATACTACACACTTTACACTGGAGATTGTCACGAGCACATTTTGGGGGCCGTCTAAAAATTGATGAAAACGAAAATGATTTGGGCCCACCCCGTTTCACAGGAAGCTGATAATTTTTTGAATCTTTTTCATCAATAGTTTAACGTTTTATGCATATTACTTATATGCATTTTCATAAAAATATTATGAATACTCTGGAAAATATAAAAGTTTTTTTTAAAAACATCCCCAAATTTTTTGCTTATAGCATTCAGAATTTTGCGCCAAATTTTGCGAAACTAACAGAATACTCGACAATATGTTACAAAAACATTGTATTAAAATTTGAAGTAAATTGCTGAAATATTTGAGGAAATATGAGTATTTTGTAGTAAATACTGTTTAACCTGCGCATGCGCGAAACGTAGCTTAAACTTTCTCTCATAACATCGAAGCCAGATATCTAAGGCAATTTATATAAAATTCCCAGTTGAATGCCATTAAGATTTAAAAAGTTTGTAGGCATTGCAACCAGCAGAATTTCTGTAGTTTTTTAAGAGAAACAAAACGATGAGGGGTTTTCCACAAATCAATATTTTTTAAACTTAGAATCTTCGAGTATTAATCGTCGAATTTCAATTTTAAGTATGTATTTAATTTATAAGTTCAGATGGGTACTCGGGATATTCAAATTTCATAAAATTCAATATTGCTAATCGAAGATTCAAATTTAAAAAATATTGATTTATTGGAATTCCTTCTGATTCAAATACTTTTTTTTATCTCTAATTTTTCTGTCACGACGACATACCAAATTTCATTTATCCATATTGTTTCGTTTTTGAGTTACAGTACGCACATTCTCACGAATCGATAGACGGACGACAGTCAACCAGTTCATGGATTTGGACCAAAATCTGTTACAGATTTCCAGTTCCAATGTGATAAACCATATTCCAAATTCCAGCCATTTAACTGGTTGTGTTGTTTATTCAATAATTTTCAATTATAAACCAATTAAACTTTCATTCTTCTACTCCTTCCATTTATGAGTTATTGTATTTACAGGCAGAAATATTTCTAAAAAAGTTTTTATAGTTTCAGGGTTGTCTAAAATGTGGCTATTCATCAAAATCTAGAGGGGGAATTTTTAGCAGCATTGCAGCATTTTCTTTCTTGTTATACTTCGTCAAGAAGTAACGAACATGAATGGAGAAGTAATGAACATTAAGAATGGAAAAGTTAAAAGAAAAGTAACTTTAAGAATTTTTTTCTACTTAATCTTTGTGCACTTCCTATACGAGAAAGTGAAAGAACGGGACAATCCGGGACATTTTATTCAAAGCTGGAACTGTCCCGGCTAATTCTGGATGTCTGTCACGTTACTCAAACGACAATTCAATTAGCTAATCTGTCCCATACCTTTCGGTGCAACGCCTTCAACTCCTGATAAGTGTCCCATTGGCATTTATTGATGTCAAGTATCAGTTGAACGATTTCTCCTTTCTCTATTTATCTCTTCAATTCTCGAGAAACAGAAAAAGAAGAAAATGTCGGGATTACGTAACCGGTTGAGGATCGGGACGCCCTTGGATAGTTTGTTTCCTCTCCATTCTTTCTCGAGGAGGAGATAATGAGGCGATGGTAGGAAAGGGTAGGAAGGAGCCTTGAGGGAGTTGTGGCATTTTGTAGGGAAAAGTCATCACTTTGTATCTCTTTTAAGCGGTGTGGAGATTATTGCAGAGTAATTTCTCATTTTCTTGACCTTTACTTTAACTGGTATTGCGCTACGGGTGAATTAGATTGCTGTTTGGTATTTTGTTTTGTTCACGGGTATTGTTGATGGTTTTTAGATTGCTTTTTTTTTAACTATGAAATGGGGAAAGGCAAGAAAGGATATTTTTTGTTGGAGAAGTGTTTACGGGCGGTGTTGGATATGATGATGCTGGATTGAGAAAAAATTGCGTAAAATAGCACATTCTCATCATTTTTTTTAAAGAGTAAATGTTGCTATTCCTTGTCCGTTTTCTAGTTCTTATAGGATTTTGTGTCGTCTTAAGATAGTTTTCGATTTTTGGAAAAGCGAATTATGAAAATGGCTCGTTTCAGTAATAATTATACTTCGAGTTATTTATTTTTGTAAATTTATGGAAATTTACTTCTAAGATTGCCCACCTGTGGTGTAATAGATTAACTTATAACATGGCTGGGAAATGTGAATTTGAGGAACAACGTTGTGGGTTCTAGCCTCGTGCTGTACTTCAACCAGCATTATTCTGGTTAGATCGATGCACGATTTAGCAACGAATTGCTAGCTGCGTTGGGGTTGTTGCTGGAGGCCTTCGTACAAAAGAACAGAAACGTGGGCCGATTTCCCCCGAGAGTCATTCGGGATGGTAACTAGCCCCATTTATTGAAGCTAAATGAGGTTTATACCTCGGAGGATATTTAGGTATTCAAAGTTCGCTTTGACCAACAGAAGGTGCTATTCTTTCTTTTTATAAGTACTTGACTTACGGACTTGGCTATAGATGCTAGACCAAGTGGGTTTAGAACTACTGCCACTTCGAAGATCGAATTTCTGTCCATTCATCTGTCAGATGCCGTGTATTGTGATATAGTGAAATGTTCAATTCGTGGATATGCCATCGTCTGGTTATATTAATTTTGTATAATTTTAACCAAAAAATTCGCCATTTTCTAATTTTGTCAATTTTTTTTAGTGCATTCAAAGAAAATTATTATTTTAGCTGAATTATATTATTTAAACTTTGAATAATTACTTTTTAGATGTGGTATAAAAAAGTATTTTTTTCTTTGTGTTTATAGGATTATGAAATGCATTAATAAATTTAAATTGAAAGTTATTTATATAAGTACATAAACCTCTTAAGCATTATAAACATGGTATATATATATTTTTTCTTCTTGAGTTTATTTTTGTAAATGAATGTTGAAACTTTCAAAAATTTTTTTATTGAAATTCTTAGCGTATCTGAACATTTATTTAACTCATTTTTTCTCTTATTATTTTTTAATATGATCGCTGATATTATTTATATAAGGTTGTTTTCTTTTCTAATTAAACTCTCGGTAAGAGTCTTGTGTGTCTTTAAAGCAGTTTTTTTATTACATCTTCTTAGGCTACTAATCCTACTTTTTATATGGTTCGTTTATCATGAAATTAAATTGAAAGCGGCAGTGTACCTTTTTACTTTCTCGTATACGAACATGGATAAAATTTGGTACACAGTTTTATTATCAGAAATGTAGGTTCGTATCAAATTTTGGACCAAATCTGTTGAAGGGTTGACTGTCTGCCAGTCTGTATAATCGCATACTTTTGAACACAATAATTCCTAAACCCCCTATGACTTAGATAAATAAAAATTGATGTGTGGTCGTCTTATCTTAATTGCATATCTGTGTCCAATTTTGGTTTCAATCGTTTGAAAAGAATGCATATTCGGTTTCTTTGCCATTGTGCGACACAATAAAACGGCGCGTGCGTCTTTCCCCTCCAGCTTTAGGGAATCGTCCATGTTACTGCCGCCCTGTGTATTTTTTACCCATCCACGATAGGGCGGATACGAGAAAGTTTTGGGGAGGCCAGTCCCGCTGTTTTCTTATTGTATCTTGCATTTTAAATGATAGAAATAATGCACTTAAAACTGTCACAATATTTTCTATTTTTGTAATTATTATTCTATAAATAAAGAAGATTCGATTCAAGGTTTTGTTTCTCCAGTTATCTGCATAATAATTTTAAGAATCCTTCAGTTAAAAGCTCGTGATTTTTAATCGTAAAGGAACTCGAGTAAAAAAATAATCTTTTGCAATATATACGCGTATTCGTGAATTTTACCTTCTTAGTGCTGCTATGTAGTTTAATTAATATTTAAGGTAACTAATGCTTACTCATTTTTTAACGAATATTAATACGGTTCTAAAAAATTAATGAAAGCAGCTTTTTTTAAGGAAAAAAAACTTTCATTTGTGTGCTAAAAAAGTAGTACTATTCTTTATTTGAATTATTTTCGACTTTTAAGTTCTTAATATATTTCATGATTCATTATAGAATCTAAAAATCATATTTTTTCTCAAATCCATTACCAGATGCTATCGTATGGACACAAAATTGAATTAAATGATTCGATTATTTGATAATTAAGTTCTGAAAATATTAAAATAGTGTATTGTCATCGTTAATACATAGTGTGCAGAATTTAAGAACTCTAGCACACATTCGGAAGTGCGTGAAAAATCGATTACAAAATTTCTTCATTACCAGCAAGAAACGAGTTAACTATAAGTGTATAAAAAGAAGCATTATTTGCAAGGGGCTGCGTCTAAAGCCAAAAAATATATTATATTGACCTGAAATTAGTTGGTTTCTGAGAATCGATCATTTTTTGGTTCATAAGATCTTCATTATTTTGAATAATCTTCATAAAATGTAAAGCAAGCTTACTGTAACTTTAAAAGCAACAAACTAAATGGATGAATTTGAGTATACAATAAAACTCCTATTATCCCAAATAAACGGCGATCAGGCTGGTTCAGATATGTGGAAGTTCCAATGATTGGTTAAAGATCAGAAATTAAGTAAAAAATAAAGATATCAGGCATAGAAATAATTTAACTTTAATCTATGAAATGGAGTTTAACAAACATGAAGTGTTGAAAACTGTAAATATCGTAAGATTTACATTAAGAGAGAACAAATTACTGTTCAGCGACGGATTCCGCGAATACCACTCTTGGACGATTTTACTCCGGAAAGGGGTGTCAGGCAATGAGTCATATGAGCGCATTTCTGGAGTTCTTTTTTTAGATCACGCTCAGTAAAATGTAAGCATCACCCTTCTATTCTTCACTTTCCCCCTATTTTGAAGAAAATAACTCCGCCTGGCGCATGCGCAAAAGCGCGCAGGGTTTCCGAATCCGTTGCTAAACAATAAGTTGTATATCAGTGGTGGCGAACCTATGATCCGCGAAGACGTTTTATAAATCACCCACAAGTTGATTTTTATAGACTTATTTTTTGTAACATAAAAGAGAGAACAGATAATCAAAAATATTGAAAAAATGACGAGAGGCTGTCTTTTTCAAACTGCCGCTGATGTTAAAGGCGTATTACTACTTTACTCGCGTGACTCTTTTCCGATTTTCAATTTTTTTTTGTAACTTCTGTTGTTACCTTTTATCTCTGAAATAAGACATTAGTTATGTTTTTAACATAAGTAGTTACCGAGATCACGTCACCAATTCATGCGTATTTTTGCCCAACTTTGCGACGCAGTAGTCGCTGAACTACAATTCCGATTTTCATTTTTTTTTTGTAACTTCTGTTGTTACCCTTTATCTCTAAAATAAGACATTAGTTATGTTTTTAACATATGTAGTTACCGAAATATTGAAGATATCGCATACAACGTTTTTTGTGGCGTTTCTGAATGTGGATCAAATTTCTTCCCGAGACCCCAATTGGAGGAACGTAGTCCTACGCTAAAAATTAAAGCATAGATATTTAATGTCGAATTAATATTTTAAAAAATATTTCCAAGTGGACGTTGGCTAACTGATTTTCTATAGTATCACTGCACCTGTGTATGACTCAAAATTCGTCATGAACGTGACTTTCATATTTGTTGCATCAGTGTTTCCAGTAGGTGGTACCCTTTTACACACCCTTCCCAATGACGCCACTGATTTAGTGATACACGGGCTAATATTAAAAAAAAAAATTTAAAAATTGACCCACTTTTCGAAAAGGTTCGATGATGGTCTGATGGCTCCCACTATTATTTTTCCAATTTTGACACTTTTTTTTCTTTCTCCGAAAATAGATTCTGATAGTTGGAGATTCATAATCGGACTTCGTATAATTTTAGTTCTACTGTATAATCTATACACCAAAATTGTAGATCTGTGTTTAATTTTAGACTGTCTGTTTGTTTGTGTGTCTATGTATATGTGAACTCAATAACTGTAAAACACAAGTTAAATAACTTAAATTTTTTTGTGTAGTGACACCAAAATGATAGATCTGTAACAAATTTTGCTCTCAATCGGTCAGGGAGAAGATATTTAAGATGTAGACTCGATTTTCTTCACTAGTCGACGGGAGAACACTCCTGTTGGTTAAACTTTAAAACCCGACATACCCGCATAATTAAATCCTCATTTAGATTGCATAAGCTGAGGTGTGTTGTTTCTACTTTTAACCTTTTTATTGAGCAATCAATTCATTTTCATGACTGATGGATCCTTAAGGTCAAAGCTTTTCTCTTCCAATAGCAGAAGCCAATGACAAAAGAGCATTCTGATCGCATCTGGCCAATTAGAGAGAGAGGGTGGGTGGAAAAGTGTCAGCCTTTATTAAAAAGATGCCTGTTTTTCCTATTCTGAAGGCTAAGGTAGAGGCGCCGTACATTTCCGCCCACTTCTATTCCCTTTTCTCTTACCACTACCATCGTGGCGAATTGTTGAATTTCTCTTCTACGTCATCCCTTCCCGATCACCTGACTTCGTGGAGCTTGCTTTTCCCTGCTGTTTTTTCCTGCTTTGCTCTCTCGATTTTTCCCGGGGGAAATCTGCAAATTACACCGCCGTGCATTTTCTTCCAAATTGTGTGAAGAATCTGAGGTTGGTTGTCTTGTGTCGAACCGTAGGCGAGGCAATTTGTTCGGGGAAATGATTAATGCCGATGTGGGTTTGGTTATTAGTTGAATTCTTAATAATTAGTTTGCGAATAAATCGTTTAATTTTGTTTCAAGAGAAATGTTGTGGGGATTGGGAAGAAATAAAAATTTCTGTCGCTTGTTACGTTCAATAAAATGTGTTCCACTATCTGAAAATGTTCAGGTGTTTTTCCAAATTGGGGTATTATTTTCTGATAATATGAAAAAAAAAATCCTTCGTAAAATTATTTGCTTTTTATTTATTTGTGTTAATTGTATTCATAGTTTAAATATAATACGTAGGAAAATAATAGATAAAAATAGGTCTGTAAATAACAGTTACACTTCCAGCAAACTTCCCTTTCACCTTCTCTCTGCAACAATGATTTTCAACCCGTGGGTGAAGTAAAGTAAATAGAAGGGCCAAAAAAACTTACTAAGCCACTGAAAGAAAGTATACACAATAAACTATAACCGTTGAAATATGTTAATATATATAAGTAACGCAGTAGTTGTAACACAGTGGCATTTAAAATTCCTGAAAAAGATTGTTAAGTAGAGGAGGGGAATTCCGACGGAAAATCTGAAAATTATATTGCTGTCTTTTTTAAAATTTATTATTTTTATTTTTGTAAAACAGAGGTTTGCTTGTTTTGAACGTGACGACTGTTTTGATGTGATTTCGTTGAAGTTTTGTAGGTGTGTTTATTAGTTAGATGCTTAATGGTTAATTCGTGAATAAATCGTTTAAATTTATTTGGAGAAAAACAGTAAGGGAGTAAAAAAAGTTATGGGGATATATCGATTCTTTTTTTTTGTTGCTGGCATGGTTGATTAATTGTGCTCCATGATTAGAATGCGTTCTGAAGCTTTCCTAAATTTTTTTGAACTTGGTTTTTTCCTCCCGTTCGTGGCTTAACATTTCTCATTTGGATTTTGGAATTAATTTTTTTGTATATATTCGTGATTTTGATTTTTTAATATATGTTAATAAAATTTCATTGAAAACTGTTTTCCCAAAATGTTACTTTAGTTTATTTTACTGATATCTTTACTTATTTTTACCATGGATTTTATGATTAGTTAGTTCTCCTCCGTGATTGAAATACGTTCTGAATTTTTTTCTGAAGTTCATAAATTTTTTTTTTCACTTTGATGACTTGCAAGATCCTCTTTGGATTCTTGAATTATTATTAAATTTTTCTGGTTTCTTAATATCGGTTTTTTAACTGTTATTTTAGCTTTTTTCATTGATATTGTTACTTATTTTTACCATCTATTTCATTTTGCGGAAATACATTAGAAAAAATAACCGTTTGAAAATTGCTTTTCATTGTAATAATTGTTATTCTTTATTGTATTCTACGATTCGTTCATAATCTGCAATGTTCCTAAATTTTGTACATTTTTTTATGGATACCTACAAAAAATTGAATTAATTAATTAATAATTTTTGTTAAATTGGTTTATAGACATAGTTACTTTAATAACATCTGAAAAATGTCGGTGAAGGTTTGTTTTGTACAATATAAATGATTGCTTAGTTTGTTATGTTTATTATCTATCTACAACAATCATGTGTCTGTAAAACACTCTAAATTAGTTCTTTAACCCTCTTGCGTCGGAAAACAAAGGAATCTTGCCTCAATTATTCCATACAATTCGAATTGCTATTCTAGCATTCCCTATATATACAACTTGCTTCTTTTTAAAAGTATTTTGACCTTAATGACATAATAATTACTGGTTAGACATAAATATGTATTCAAACTAGTCTGTAGTTTTCTAATTTAAAGAAAGTGAAAAAAATACCCGATGTGGAGAATTAAAACCTCCGTCTCGCTAACCGTTACATTATTTTGGTAATATTTTATTTCCGCGTTAATTGTTTGAAAAGATCCAGCCTCGTTCTTTTCAAACCGCTTTTAAAGCAGTATTTTACATAATTTATTAGTGTAGTATACACATGCATTGATATGTACTCATAGATATGTACACATTCACAAAACATTGATGCAATAAAATATAATGTATTTTTCAAATTGACAATTTCATCTCTCCTAAGTGCATCATTTATCGAATTTGTTCACATTATCCGATTCGCTATATTTTGATTCTTCAGCTTATTATTTGAATTCTTCCTATTCTCCCAAAGCATTCATTCTCCGTCTTTGTTTTCATTAATATGCTTTGGATTTTTTTTTTGTTTATATCGTCAAATAAATATCGGGCATTGTTTTCAAGCACGTTTGTATTTTAGTTATCAAACCTTTTAGGATTACATTGAAAAGAACTGAAATGCTCAGGAATAAAAAATTAGCTATATTATAAATTAGCTAATTAACTTCACAGAATTAACATAATGTAATTTGTATTGACTTCCTTTATTTTAAAAATATGATTTTATAAAAATAGATAAAATGTATTTTGAATTCGACTTATACGAACTTTCATAATATAGGAATTCTTATCTCTTAAGATTTTATCCTCAGATTATATTTTTTAATAATATTTAATTGAATATTTTAAATGTAATCGAAAAATTATGAAAATCACTGAAGAATTTAAGCTATTTTAGACACGATATCGCGAGAAAATTTCAAGTTTTTTCCTTGAAGTTTTCCATTGATGTTTTGATTGAGTATATAAAGGGAAAAGATAGCTTTAAAAAGTTTGTAACTACTTTCGAAAAAAATATTGATACAAAATATAAAATTGTAGTTTTCTTTAAAATATGTAAATTAATTTTGATTTTTATTTGCGTAGAATAGGAAGGAAGGAAGGGCTTTTTTGTTCAAATTACAACTATTAGAACCGAGGTATTGCTAATAGTTTTCTTATTTTGTGCTTGAAGTAGTTTAATTTTTGTATTTATTTCATTTCTTCAAGATTTCATGACGTTCGAAAAACAAGAAATAAAATAAGTTTTCTTTAAAACTAGAAGATTTGTGCCCGTCTAAGACGGGCTTTTAGCTTTCCAACAATATCTCATTTAATTGTCACAGATTTATTATTGAAAATTGATGAAGAAAATCTCATGTAGATTGCTCGAGTGCGTAAGAAATAAAAAAAGCATGAAAAACGGAACTGATGAATCAACTGAAACTAACTTTCGTTTTATTAATAACTTTATTTGTAACAATTACTTTCATTTTGTTAGAGTAAAAATATTGCAAAATCCACCAACAGAAAAAAATGCATTACCAAATACAAAATAAAAAAATGATGAATGCAAAAGGAAAAAATATTAAATATATAAATATTCAATTCCAAAATTAAGTTCAAAAAGAAAGTACCTTTTTAACAAAAACTAAAGTATTCTAAATAGTTCTGAGTGCATGAATTAAATAAAAAGATAATAAGAAAAATAAATTAATTCTAGCATAAATTTTAATATTTATCGAGTTGAGATAATTTGTGAGGCTTTAGAGCCAGTTTTTTTTTAAAAAACTTATTTGTTGCAAAACTGTTTTTTTCCGAACGCACAACCGTTGGATTTTGTATACCTTCCAGTTTTGAAAATTTCCCTTCTGTAAGTGAATTTATATTGTGCAATGTCAGATAAAAATACTTTCCTCCTGTAAACAAAAACTCTTACGAACATATTTTAGTTAATTTTCAACAAAGGGAAAACATCACTAGCGAAATTTTCTGTAGTCAGTGATAACTCAATTTGATCATTCATGAGAGACAGAATCACCACTGACTGACAAAATACGTGCTTCTACTTATTCACTCACTGTAGAAGTTAGTTCCGTGAATGAAACAATTTTCAAGCAATTATCACAATATTGATAAGTGGTGTAGGAAATATCAATATTTAATATATCATTATTTTAGGCTTCAATATAACACTTATTTTCGTAAGTTATTATTAGTTAAATTATAAATTTTTTTGATAATACAACATAATCTTAAAATTTTAGATAGTTTTTCTTCTGTATTCGATTCAAAATTAGCATTCTAGAGTTATAAACAATCGCCCAACTGAAGAAATAAAATGAGTTTTTGTAATTTTTTTTGTTTCCGAATCAAATATACTTTTATTAAGAATTATGTAAGTGTGGCATGAAAAAAAAAGAGTCGTAAGCTGTTCCCAAAATTTTGAATTTTATCCTCCATGCTCATTAGTCCAAATGAGAAACTGCCTTACCTTCTTGAAGGTGAATGGCAATGTGAGTAAGGGGCAGTGCTCTTTAGTAAAGCTGAATTGTATGTGTATACATCTCTTTTTAACCGCTTAACTTACCAGCCCGAGAATACTCGTGCATCGAATTATCGCCTTTTTGGTCTTAAAACTAAAATTTAATCATTAATTATCTTTATAATTTTACACAAAAATTACCTAGAATCCATAAACATCTCAAGTATTATATGCCTTCTGAGATGAATAAAAACGATAACCGCTTTCCAAAACAGAAGGGAGCATCTTATTAGATAGCAAAGAAAATTATTAAGTTAAGTGGTTAAGATTAGATTCATTAGCATGAATCTCCAGTGTATTTGTAGAAAAGATATTTCTTCCATTATCTGTAACAATAATGAGGAATTTTGCTTTATTTATTACATCTGAAGTGAAATAAGTTTGAAATCACATATTAATTTGTGTTTCCATCGTTACGAGCTAAGCAGAATGTTAGGGCCGCATTGGCTTAGTTGTGAGGTGTTGGCTTCGGAGCCGAAGGGTTCCAGGCTCGAAACCCGATTCCATTGAAGATCCATTGTGTATTGTGCCTTTTGCAGGGTAAATCATACGTATAGGGTCAAACGTCCTCCCGCTGGTGTGGTGCGGAAGTTTGGAGAAGGGATGCCAGCTCCGGTGTCGCCCTCCTCTTCTGACCGCGGTTTAAAATTACGAGGTCCGTCCCAAATTAGCACTCGTGTTGCTTCAAAACGGGACGTCAATATAACTAAGCTAAGCAGAAGATGTAACAGTCGAATTTCTACCTCTGTTTACAAACCGATGCATATGTTGTGTTACTGAATAATTAGAATTTCATATGCCCCCCGGAATTAATCTATTTGTTCTTTAAGCACCCTGGAAATATGTTCACTCCCCTGTGTTATTCTTTCACTTCATGTATAATAATTATTTTTATTGCTAATGAGGAAAGATTACAATGGATAGCCCCATGGGCAGTTATGGGGTTACCTCTTCTTGATCTTCCTTGCAATGACTTGAAAATGGTAGAAAATATTTTCCTGTTTCCCCGTTGAAATTCCCATCTTGGTGATATCTTGGATTTCCCTTAACCGTAATCGAAAAGTTAGACATCTATTAAACCTTAACTCATGACGTCATAATTGAATTCATCTAATGTGTTAGAATTAAGGTCTTACTCTTTGTGTTGATTCCTAATAACAATGGAAATCACTAATTAATATTGTTGCGAAAACAAATAAGCAATCAGTTGATTAAAGAATTCATGGAAATAAAAAAAATTTCGAAGAGCGTCGACGGAAGGGGTTTGAATCATCGCAGAAAACAAAGGGAATTGATCTTCGCCGGGTATTGCGCCAGTGAGTCGAAAGAGTGAAAGTTTAGTGATGAGTCATGAATGGAAATGGGGGAAATTTCATCATCTAATTGGTTTCGATGTTGAATTACCTTATGTTTCGATATGAAAGCCGATGTAAAAATTACCTTTATAAATTCACTGTGTATTCTGTAAAAGGAAAGAGCTGTCATTTCTAAGTGTTACTTTATGTTAATATGTTATACAATTTTCAGAGATTTGGAAATGTTGTTTTTCAATTACGTAAGAAAATTTTCATTCATTGCTACTGATTATTACGTTAATACATTACATTAGTCAGCATATATTCAAGATTTTTCTAACTATAAATTCTTTTGTATTGAAATGGAAGATCAGGACGTCTAATTCTCGGCTACATGAGAATTGGTCTAACTCTTGTAATCATGGTCAATCAGTGACGTATTAACCTCTTAACATACAATGAAGTCTCCGACAAGCGCATCTAATTACAGAATTTTTGTTATTTAAATCTGTATTTAAGTTAACGTAGCAATTAGTTTTAAATACAACCAGCGGGAATGGTTTCCCCTAAACTTTCTCGTATACTCCTAACACATGTGGAGAAAAAATGAGCTAAAAGGCAGTTAAACGAATAAGCGTCTCTAACGCAGTGGGGAAAAAAGCTTGGGAATTGGAGGCAAAAAGCGTGGGTAGAATCGGAAAGGATTAGCACAAATGAATTACGCAATAACGGCCTCGTGTCATCGTGTGACGAGGAAAGGCAAATAGGCGATTTGAACACTTTTTTTTCGACCGATTAAAACGAAAATTGGGCACGGATCTACAATTAATGTGGTTAGCAGGCCTCATACCAATTTTTATTTATCAAAAATTGTAGGGTTTACGAGTTATAATGTTTAGAAGTATGCAAGTTTACAGACCGACAGGCAGTCAACCCTTTGGCGGATTTGGCCCAAAATTAGATACGAACCTACATTCCTGATGATAAATCTGTGTACCAAATTTTATCCATATAGCTATTCAAGTTTATGAGTTATAGTGTTTACATGAAAGCGGACAGACTTCCCGTAGACAGATTTTGTCCAAAATTTAATAGAAATCTACAAATTATGTGTAAGATCACATACCATATTTCATCCATGTAGCTCTAATACTTTTCGAGTTATCGTGTTCACAGACAGGCATAATTCCAAAATTGTGTTTTTCGGACTTGGGGAGGTCTAAAACGTGGAGATTCGTCAAAATCTCGAGTTCGATTTTTTTTTTTTGACGATTACAATACTTTTCTCTTTGTATACTTCGTATACGAGAAAGTAAAAATGACCTAGACACGCTTAAATGTCTCAAGTTTCCTTTATCATCTTAAATAGATTGAAATAATAAAAAAATATCCCGAATGTGTGGTGGCATCTAATTAAGAGGTTAAATAAAATCGTATGTTAAGGGGTTAAGAGTTGTTTATATTGATGTAAATACGTGCTGTGTGTTTCTACAAGTTCTGTGTGCAAGATATGCAATCATATTTTGAAAGTATTGGGAAAGGATTTCATTAATGTGACGCTTCCCTATCAAATGGCAATGTGAAGAAATTAACCCATAAGGATCTTAAATTTGCTCCAAACTATATTCCACATTTGCAAGATCCAGACTCAAAAACAATCGATCCTCCCACCGCGAAGCTGAGAATTGACAGGCTGTCCTTGTCCATAATGGGTGAGAATACTAGTTAGTTGATGGTTATTATATATTTACAAGTTCCTGGTTTTTCGATTTATGCTCAGTACAATAAAGGGATACTTTTATGTTTCAGATTAGATCATATTTTTTTCTTTGGCTTCTATCATAATCTTGAAATAGTTACTTATTTATTTAAATGAAAATGCACACTGCAGAAAAATTTCAGTTACAAAATGCATGGAAAAACTCCAATTACAGATTGCATGACAAATATAGGGTAAATAATACGAATTATTTTTGCTTACGAATTTTTACGCTGTTTTTTCTTAATATTATTTAGTAAAAAGTACTAACTTTCCGAAATGTAGTTAGATGCATGATTATTTACTCATTTAGTGGTCCGAGGGCTCCGTTGTAAGGGCTCATTTTAGAGGTCTAAGGTTTAAAAGATATAATAGTGATAAGTTGATTTTCCCCGAAAAATGAATTTGCGTTTTCTTACAAATGTGCAGGTTGTTTTTTTTAAACCAAGGAAATCAAGAAACGTCAAAATAATGCACCATCTAGAATGACGCCCCTGAAGATTAAAGTGTTAAAATTGCTATGAAATACGACAATTCGATTAGGAGAAAGTGGGGTAAAACCGGGTAGCTAAGACTCGAAGGCCTGTTGGAGCTTATCTATTCGACATAGAGTTGTCAAATTTTATTAAAATATTCATTGTTTAACAGAATACAATATACCATTCCTAAAAAGTCGTACTTTTATTACTTTGTTTATAAATGATTTTTTTATTAAAAAGAAAAATCAAACCATCCGTTTTTACTCGAATGGTGGATACACTTGTTAAATTTATGGGATATTAGGAAAACAAGATTTCCAGTGGAAAAGTAGCAGAAATTTTTATTTTATATGACAATGTAAGAATATTAGTTTCAAAATTCAGATTTAAAGCAGGCGTCTTCCTTGCAGCTTTCATGGGGCCCAGCTAAGACAATTTCTACATTGGATCCAACCATCTCATTTATTTAAATTAGAAAATGCATCATTAATATATAAACAGACAACGTCTGACGTGTTTTTAACGTTTTCAGCGAAAAATCATCAATACATCCTGGCCCGATAAGTGCCAATTAGAGTACCCGGTTTTACCCCGAGTGTAGAGGTCTTTGTTTGATGGGGTATAAATCCTTAGGAAAAATATAATAAGCTGGACTAAATATAGTTTTTATAACTGTTATGATTATTAAGTAAGGATAGTTTAAAAATAAACGGAACATTAGAAAGTTGGCGGCTTAAAACAAACTTTCACAGACGCAGTGAATTCAACAGCAACAACGCGGCCGTTATGACCATTCTTTCTTCTTGACTAGTGGAGTATAATTCAGAATCTGTCCAATAGAAAGGGGAACTAATTGCGCCATAATCAAGGTACCCGGTTTTACTCCACTACCCGATTTTATCCCACTCTCCCCTATGTGAATATTGCAAATGCGAGCAAACCATTATTAAACTATATTTCCATTAATTTTCACGTAGTTCTCAGAAAGAAGCTACGAAATTGTATTATGATATTAACGTCTATTATGCGTTTCAGTGATTCGTTTAATAATTACTGTTTATTCCAACAGATGTGACTCTTGGAAAGTTATCTTCCTTATCCACAGGAATTTAAATCGACGCTCTCTTTTAAAATAAGAATAATAAAGGTAAGTTGACTTTAATGAAATCAAAATATTATAGATATAGTAAGAACTAGGCTGCCCTCTTTTTTTTCTACTCCATCCTTTTTTAATGGATTTAGGATGACATTTTCAAGAGATCTCGCTATCTCGAAATAACAATTGAAATTTAATCCTCAGTTGATTAAACTACTAATTTATTATTTTAAGATACAGTTTTAGAATTCAGGGGTCTGACACATATTTTTGATTTATTTAAAACTGTATTAAAATTATGAAATGAAATTTCATAACATGTTGGTATTTCTTAGTGAATATTTGCAGATCATGCTTAAAAATTTGTTGGAAATAAAAGAAGTATTTCGGACTACATTTTCTTAACCTTGAACAAATAGTAAAACCTGGGTAGCCGTATAATATAATAATATATATAGGTCTATTTTTTAAGACTTCATAATCATTGTAATATATTTATCTTATAATATTAGACAGTATTAATCAATTTAAAAATATTTTAAAATTTCTACTTGAATAGTTGAACAATTAATTCTGCATGATAATTATAGCGCTTTTATTGCAATAACATTCTGGACTATTCATCTATACATTTCTTGAATATTTACTTACTTTCTTGAATATTTATCACAGATCATATAACAATAAAGTGTATTTCCCAAAATTGGATATGTTGAGATTTTTTTATTAATTTATTGCTATAGATGAATGTTAAAACTGTTATCTTTATTGAAACCTTCTCTGTTTTTTTCTTTCTTTTCCAGAAAGGTTGCAAAGAAATACTCGCATTTTAATTTGTTTCGAAAAAAATTATGTTAGTTTTGATTGCCATGGTGTTTGAATTGGGATTCTAATTAAATAGCTGTTTAATAAAATGAATTAAAAATTAATTCACAAAAGGAAAGATCGATGTGTTCGAAGTTCAGAGTAGGCGACTCTTTATAGAATATCTATGAAGCAATAAAGATTTTCTTTATTTTTTTAACATGTAAAAGAATAGGTATGAATTGGTACCAAGGCAAAACGACGTAGAGAAGTTTCACTGTAATGGAAATGCATATTTAAAATTCTGATTCATATTTTTTGAATAATTATTGATAAATTTGCAGTGTTACGTTGCTAAATTAAAAACAATTCTAATATTTAGGTATTAGTAAAAAAAATTAATATTTAGATATTAAAAGAGATGACACATAATGAAAATTTACAAATGTAATACTTAGTGAAATAACGTCGCTGAAGTTTTAGAGAACTTTTAGGTGACCATTTTATTAGTTTTCATGTTTTATAATATTCTAAATACCTAGGCAATTTGCTTAACAAGTAAACCTGTAACTCTTCAAAAAAATGAAGCAAATTGGGTTTTCTCTGTGGTGTAGAAACCTCATAACAATCTCTTTGTAAAAGATTCTTGCACTTTTTGTTCGTTTGAAACCCTTTTGCATTACTATTTGTATTGCCAAGATTCATGTCAGTGTCGTCTAACCATTGTCTGATATTATCCCTAAAATTCAACAATTTAGTGATTTGCTTCTTTCATCTGTTTCAAAATTAAATATAAAATACATTAACTAGTTATTAAAAATGAAATTTATTCTCTTGAGAGGGATTATTTTCAAATATTTATGGGAAAAGAATGACGGGAGGCTGTCTTTTCAAACAGCCGCTGATGTTAAAGGCGTAGGACTACTTTACTCGCGTGACTCTTTTTTTCTCAAAGTTTCTCGTGAGTTTTTAAGTAAGTTTTTTTGTAACTTCTGTTGTTACCCTTTATCTCTAAAATAAGACATTAGTTATGTTTTTAACATATCTACTTACCTAGATTGGGAGGAACGTAGTCCTAAGTTAAAAACCACCCACTACCAGAATTAAAGTTCAAGGTTTTATGTAAATAGAGCAACACACGTGTCGTGTAAAGCAAAGAAGCAACTTCTTTCATAATAAAATCAACATTTTTAGATTTTATAATTCCCATCGCGAGTCAGATATTTTCATTTTGTTTCGTGAAATCTTTTCCTGAAGCCGATTGTTTTAATTGAGACAAATTAAAGTTAGATGCAGATTTAAAAAGGGAAATAAATGACTCTAAACACAATGTTTTTTAAAAAATCTTAGTATTATGATTTCAAGTCACTTTTAACAAATAGTTTAAAACTTGAAAGCAAATCTGAGCCAACACATTTCGTATGTCTTCTTGTATCCTTTCTGAGGAAACTGTTAGATTTACTGACGGAAAACTTGCGATTAAGTACTCAGTTATGCGAAATTAGTCGGTGGCGGCGACTGGGGGGTAAAAGTGGGGTGTGTGCAAAAAAGTTAAGAGAAACATAAAACTATCCGGCAGAGTTTCAAAATTAGTTAGCTTTCTTGAACACTATTAATTTTTTGTAATTCCTAGTTTTAAGCAGCTAAAATGAGGTAAAAATGTAATTATTCCCTCAAAATGTGGCTGTGCGACCGTCCCCCCACTGAAATTAGTCACCAAATTGACCCTATTTTTCACTGTAGCGTTAAACCTTGGTTCATGTACAGTTTGCCTTGTCCAATTTGTCTTCTTACAGTACTTCTGTACAATTTGTTCTTAATGTTTCTGCGAAAAGAGCAGCAGTTCATTACCATATGAGTAATTTATAATATGAGACATATACTAAATTAAATTTATATTGATATTTAATCAATATGTTTCTTTCCTTTCTTTTGATTATCACCGTCACTTCGTTAAGACATATTTTATATCAATATATGTTGGTGGTATAACTATAATATTTGTTCAAAGGAATAGTTTGTTTTAAAAGTAAAAATAATTCAATTTTAAAAGTAAACGCTACATGGAACAACTGCTTTAAGTACAGTAAAACAATTTTAGTGCGTCGTTGAAGGGATCGTTCCAAAACGACGTATTAACGAAAACAACTCACTATCGAATTTTCATTCAAAGTATGATAAACTACTTACTTTTGTAGTACATTGTAATAGATATAGGTCTACGTTTGAATAAGATTTTATAATTGAAGGCCTAATAATATACTAAAATAATGTCAAATAATAGTAATAAATCTTAAAATATTTTAAAATTTCAAAAAATTTAAACTTTCAACCAAATGAACACTAATTACAATTGTCTTGAATAATCATTTATATACATTTCTTCCTTCTTGAATTTTTATCACCGGGCATATAATAGTGAAAAGTGATTCTCGTTCTTGGATATATTACTATATTGTAGATCAGTTTATTAAATTATATATAAATTATAATGACTACCTTTACTGAATTAAACCTTCTTGATGGGTTTTTTTAAAGTTAGCAAGGTATTGCTTCAATTTGAATTTTATTTTTAAAAAATTAGAATAGATTTGACTGTCATGCTTTTTGATTTTTGATTCAAATTGAAACATAGTAAAATTAATTTATATCCTGAAAAAAAAGGTTTCTTTTACGAATGATGACACAAGAAGAAATTCTTGAACGTTTCGATGCCGTTACTGTATTTTTGAACGATGGTGAAATAATTTCTTTATTTTCGTCATTATTCACTGTGTGTATGAAAGAATATAAACAAAGGAACCTCGACATCTATAGGGCCACGGTGACCTAGTGGTATGGTCTTCGTTTAGAGGCCGGAGGGTTCCAGGTTCCAAAATGGCAAATCGGGCAACTAAAGTTGGACGAATGGAGTGTCAATTACAATCTGTGATATCTCGGATTATAATTGATTCATTTTCTTTTGGAGAAAAAGTCCCTGAAGGCGAAGGTAGATTCCTTTTGTCCGGAGATGTAAGGGAAGAAAAATTTCACATCGGCCATTTCTCTTCTAATTTCATAAGGGTTGGAGTCGTGAAAATAAAAAAAAATGGTAGAAGAGAATGGAACTGATGAGATCTTTCCAATAAGGTGTCCCAAGCTTAGAAGTTAAAAAGCGGTCAAGGTAAGGGTTTGAAAATCATTTTGTAGCCTCTAATTTCTAAGCAACTGCAGCTAACGAAAAACTTTCGGTACAAAAGCTGTTCGTTATTATGAAGTGATAAATTGGCTGTTAGCTACGCCATAGAAGACTGAGAAAACTTCAAACCTCCTGATATAATAACCTGATGTCTTATGCGAAAAAAAAGAAGTACAACCGTTTTTATTTGAGTTCAAAAAGGAAAGTTCGATGTGTTAGAAGTCCAGAGTGAGTACGCACTACCGAATACATGCGATACTATAATTTTTTAACATTGACATGATTACGAATAATCTAGAACCAAGGGAAAATGACATACTAAAATGGTTTCACTATGGCAAAAACAGTTTCGATTGCAGCCTTAAAATTTATGTAATATCTTCATTTGAATTTAGCTTGATTTAATTCGACTTTTTTCGACAAGCATTATGTGGATTTATAAATATAAATATTAGGAATGAGAGAAAAATAATTAGAAAATTTAATTTTGAATATATTTTTTCAATTATCTGAAATATTAATTGTTTAATTAAGAATTTGTACTCAAAAAGCTTATTTTCTGCAAGTTAAAAATACAGTTCGTGAGTATTTCATTAATCAAATGCTAAAACATTCAAAATTAATTGGAACCCCCTCTTCCACAAAAATGGTAGTGCTTTAGATATGAATCACTGTGTAGTGTAGTGTAGGGCTAACATATATTTAATATTGGCGGTTTTCGATTTTGTAGTTTACTTGGCGGTTCTTATAAGGCATAGTTTTACCAATCCCTTTGCGTCATAACGTCTTACGAATCTGCTAAAGCCGATGATTCACGCTGCTATCAGATGCTTACAAGATCTCCATGGTTACAGTTAAAGGCAGCTCACAAACACAAGGAATCTTTAAAATTATTTCCGCGTTTCTTCTTTTCTGGCTGGCCTGACGAGGGGGAAGTATTATTGTAATTCATGTGATTTTATTTACTCAAAAATTGCTTTGTAACATGTTGTAGCACTTTTAAAGATCTAATGTTCCGAAGTATGCAGTTATTTTGAGATTGCTTTGTTGCCATATGGCAGGAAAAATATTTATTTTATCGTCTTTTACCATTATGAAGTTGTTTCTAACAAAATAAATACTTTTTTGTAACATCTTATTACACTTTTTCGACAAGGAATTGAAATTGAATAAAGCAGCAAAAGTGTTCGAGAACATTTTACGAATTAAGATTATTTTTTTTTATTTTGATGTAAAACAACTCTTTTGTCCGACAACCAAAGGATTTTCCCGAAAACCGTTATGAGATTTTGCAGACAGTTGAGAGTATACGTTGTTCCAGAAAACCAGCCCATTTGCAAAAAATCATGTATGGAACATTTAAATATTAAATTTTAATAATAGAAAATTTTTCACCTAAAACATCTTATCATTATTATAGATATAAAAATAAATAAAGCGAAGTCTAAGCAATTGAGTGTGCGCAGTGAATGTAGCTGAAATTACATATTAAGTGTGAACATTTTTATATGCGTTTCCTTAAATTAAATATATTAAATGGAAATAGAAATTTGGTTGGTGTATAAATAATAAGGCGTTAATAAGGTAGCTTAAATTATTTTCAGTTATACAAAACTTTAATTCTTCTCGTGCGTGCTACAACTTGCATCTTTTGCATTGAAATATGCTATTTATAATTTTTCATTTTTTATGTGTATGTTACTGTTAGTGTGGTTAATCGGTTATTATGCATAACAAGCAGATCTTTAAGCGCTATTAATCATAATAACCGGGTTTTTTAGCCGTTTATTATGCATAATAACCAAATACCTAAATTGACCTTAATATATGTGAAGAACCCTGACTCGGCTTCGACTGATTCTATGGGTTTCTTCTCTTACTAGACTGATTAATAGGTGGATAATTTAAACTCTCATTGATTCTGTATAGTATTGAAAATAAAAAAATTTTAATATCTCGTTGCTCAGAGGAATAGCGATATTATTTACGAAAGATAATTTGTGTTGAGTGGGGGAATTTTGTGAAACTAAGTCTCTTTGTTTTGAAAAACAGGTTAGCTGAAAAACCACTTTCTTTTGCGCTTTTTTTTGCAAGGAGGGAATTTATTGATTCTTCTAGTATCATATTTGCAATTTTTTTTACCTTACGTAACTGTATAAGTGATTACTGTAGATAATTAATTACTAGTGTTCAGTGCAGAAATATACCGTTTCTTCAGCTGATGCAGCCTCCCGTCTGTTCCTTGGAAATTATATTCATCCATACCTTAAACTATAACTGAAGTTAAGCCATTTAAAAGGAATACTGAAGTTGAAGTAAGCTGACGGAAAACAAAAAAATATCCTACGATTTAAAATAGTATTCCTATTTGTTTATTGGAGGCGCCCATTATTTCGATTAACTTTTCACTGTCATTTCTTCAAAATCGTAAGTAGTTTACAATGAATTCTCGTGTAACGCGCTCCGGTACAACATGAATTTGTATATCGAGATGAAAAATTTGCGACTAGCGCTCATACAATGCGATTAATAGTCCCACATTATGTGTATGATAAATTTTTACTTTCTCATGTAGTATTTTAATTCCTTTTTTTTCTTTCCTTTTTTTATTTATTGTGTCGGATCGCGTTGTTTTTAGTTTGAATGAAGTTTTTCTGTTTTTGTTTTGGTTTTCAATTCCTCCACGCTCGAATTCCGCATTGACTTAAAAGTTTCGAGACATATTTAAACTTCCATAAATTTGTACGATAATGAATATCCCGTTTATCGCGATTTGCCTTTTCGCAGAACATATTCTCTCCATTGTACGGGAATCCACTACTTTAATTAAAAACTAAAGATTCATTCTCGCACACGCCCAGCTTATCCTTTTTCAAACAAAGCCAAAATAAGAAGAGAGCAAGAAGGAAAATTATCATATTTTTTTAGTGCAGTTATCCGGTATGCCATTTTTAACCGAAGACTATTTCCCGTTGATTCCAGTACGTGTTTGTAGAAAGAACCAATACAGTGGAGAATCACTTAATGATTTAAAAAAGAATATTAATATTTGTTAGTTATTTAGTAAATTTTGATGAAGGTCTTGAATTGTCTGTTCTTAATTATTAATTTTTTATTGGTTTTGAAGATACGGTAGAAGCATGTGCTATCGAAAGTTTTTATCATCCAGTAATCTTTCAGCATCACCCTCCCCCCTTGAAAACCCATATTTAACAAGCTGTAAAATGAAACATTTTAGTTTTAATAGCATTATATCGTTAATCACTTTTTTAGTATCGCACTAACTATTCCTCTAAATTTGTTCCATACCATTAAGATAAGTTTAAAGCATTTTATATACAAAATGTTTTTGTTGAAAGTTCATCTCTTAACCAGTCAGCTGAGCCCTTTTCAAAGTGTGCACCTGAAAGTGTCGCAAAAAATGAAGCGATGACGAGTATACTCGTAAAGCACTGAGTAAGTGTTTCTATTAAACTATTAAATCAAAGATAAAGTTTTATTTTGTAAAATTAATAATTTTATTGCTAATGTTTATTCATTTACTTTAGCGTAAACAAATATATTTTGAATAAAATATATATGAGTATCAAGGCGGACGTCAGGCGCCAATAATAATAAAGCCACGTAAGGATAGAGCAAGTTATATGATCTAACGAGACGTTTGTATAATGACGGTTAGGCAGGATATTTTCATATATTTTATTGCCAGGTATTAGCATAGGCTAAAACAAAACATGAATACCAGGTTGCTTCACTTAGAAAAGAAAAGCAACTACTTTGTTCACACTACACCAAATTTTTTTTCGCAATAAATATTTTTTATTTGTTCGTTTTATTTCATCTTGGCCTCCAAATATTTTAAATATTTTCAAATTTACGAATGCAATTTAGTTTATACTAAAATTTCAATTTAAGTAGCCAATGATCACTCCTTTTCAAGCATGACAAATTTACTCGTCATAACACAAAATATTGTCATTTCTTCATGACGAGTATATTCGTCAAACTCAGCTAAATGGTTAAAGATTTAAAGAAAAATATTTTACGTATTATTAATATCATCGTACCGTTTTTTAAATTTTTATTTTTTACTCCCTCTGAAAAATAAAAGATCGTGATCTACGGAATAATTAACAGAATTTCGAGAACCCCGGAATGGCATTTTGACATTCCTGAATATTGCTATTTATTTAGAACAGATATAATTAAAACACTTATATAATTGTGGAATAAAAAATCATAAGCTCTTGTGATAGAAAAACAAAGCCGAAGATGGCTTGTGTTTTCAACCCACTTCAAAGATTTCATTCTAATTATGTTTATCCTGATAAGTTCTAATAAGATTTGCTGTAATTCTAATATTCCTGATGGTGCTATGTCAAATTATCACCAGGAAATATATTTTTAGTTCCAATTATGCCCCCTCCCCTTGCTGGCGGCATTGCGGTTCAACTCCTAACCTTTTCCATGAACCCTTGTTAGATATGCAGCTATCCCCTCATTTCTTAGTAGAGGTCCCGTGATCCAGCGCTGGACAAGCCACTGAGTCATCCGACTTGCGCACTTGCATCGTCCTTCGCTACCGTCGTCATCCCTCGCATCATCATCACTCTTTCTCCTGTTTCCGCTCCCGGATTTTCCAGGGTCCCTTTCCCGACTCCAGACCATCATTGCGAAGGAAGAGTTTTGCGATCCCGTTTCCAGGATTCGCGCGGAGCGGTTGGTGCACGTGATGGGTTCGTGGAATGGAAGGAAGGTTGGTGGTGTCCTGTTTACAAACGGGTTGGTTGATGGAAGTGTGTGGATTGTGATGGAAAGGTAAGGTGGTTGTGATTCATATTAAGTGTTGTTGTTGTGGGAGGTTTTTTTTTAGTTTTGTTGTTTTATTGATGGCGTTAGTGCAGTTTGTTATAAACATGTTTTAAGTTCGAGATTTATCAATTTTCTTTTTTGTTGTTTGTGTGAAGTAATTAGTTATTTCAACTATATGTCGGAAATATATTACTTCTGAAACCAAGGAATTATGTGTTCTTCGTTTGAAATATGTTACCTTTCAAAGTATGGGTTTTCGTTTTAAAATTCCTTGTTATCTTTCTGCATTGGAATTCCTTGGTTGGAATTAATTGGTATTATATTCCTGCCTTTTAATACTTATGATTTAAATGTAAATTTTTGACTGATTTTTAAATTATTACCGATAAAAGAATGTCGATCTTTAGAAACAGCTTGATGGAAATTTGTGAATGGTGATGAAATAGTTGGTTGTGATTCATAATTTCTGTTTTGGGCGTGTGTATTATTTTACGTCTAATATTTCGGCAGTGATGCGTTTGTGGCTTGTTGTAAGCATGTTTGAATACGAGATTTTATCTTAAATTATTTTGTTACGTACTATATAGTGAAAAAATATGCTATTTTTTTGTTTCAAAATATTTGACTGTTCAAACTATGAGATAAATTGTCTCGTCTAAGAGGCTGGTTTAAAAATATATCGTCTCTCTGAAGCAGTGTTTTTTTTTTAATTTTGAAATATTCCTTCTTCAAAATTTTCTATTATAGCGGTATTTGAATTCCCTCTATTTATTATTGGGAAATTGAATGCGAATTTGGATGTTTTTTCTATTGCATCATTTATAAGGAAAGTTTTTTGCTTTTTTTTCACGAGTACCGATATGACATATTTATATATATTTCATAAAGCCGCGTTTTTTGTAATCATATTAAAAATTAAATTATTTTTTGATAGTGATTACATCTACAAATGATGATGATAGTAAAAGGGATAGTGCTGGTGATTTATAGAGGCGTTTTTTTTTGGGGGGGGCTTAATTTTAAGTAGTACCTTGCATGAAATTTATTATATACATGTTATAGTTTGAGAGTTTATCTTTTCTTTTGTTTTATTTTAAAAGATTGGTGTGAAGGCATTATTTTAACTGTGTGTTGCATTTGAAAACGCATTACTGTTTAAACTATTGAATTAATTATTTCATTTATGTATTTTCATTGAAAATGCGATGCTTTTTAAGCTGTTGCATTGCATTTTGAAATTCCGTTCATTTTCGTTCTCCTTATTATATCAATATTTTGATTTCTGATTCTTATTATTATTCTTTTATTATTTTAGACTTTCATAGTAAATGTTCATAAAAGTTCATAAGAAATGTTTATGTTTGATTCTGTGTGACAAATATCCAGGTCATGCCATGGATTTCTAAATGATACGACGACAAATACTGAAAAATATTTATATGTTATATCACTTGATAATTTCATATAATTTCATTTTAAAGCCTGTGCATTAAATTTTTTAAATTTATCATTAGTTGTGTATAAGTAATTCATTTTATAAGAATAATGAAGGTTTGTTTGTTAAAATCCTGAACCAAATAATTTTATTTTTCCCAATGTGTTTGAACCGAAAAATACGCAATTTGCTTACTTCTGTCATTTTGTGAACATTAGCATTTTTTACAAATGTTGTTTACTAATTGACTTAGAAAATAGCGCTTTGCTTACATAGAAAGAATATTAAATTACTTTGAAATAGGCAAAAGATTATTTGCTCGCGTATTGACAATATGTGTATAGTTTTTGACGTCTAATACTATCGCGATATTTTCGTCAGTGTTGTATATTGGCTTTTGTAAGTGCTCTTGTAGAATTCTTTGCGTCAGTGTTTCTGTTTTACAACATAATAATAAAAACCGTAAGGCGCTATAAAAATAGAATAACAAAACCAGTACGGTAATAAAAAAAAAGTTAAAAGGATTGATTTCACGAAAGAAAATAAGTTTTCATTGTGAATCTATTGTAAGTCTGGCGGCTATCTCCTTCGATCCGTGGAGGAGGCGGCAGAACTCTAAATGACTTTTTCTTGCTCTTCCGAGAGAATATATATGTAGGTCGGCGATTCTGACCTAAAAATGGCTTGCACGTATTATTATCGATTTACTCTCAAGGACATGTTTGGTCGTATAGTAAATTTCTGAAATTCGGAATAGTACTTAAACTCTTTTTAGTAAGAATGGCGTCATATGTGTTTTAATTTAAGTCAGTTATAGTATCTCTTAAGATTTAATTCTATTGATGTAACAGGAGCAAAAAAAGGTAAAAATGAATATGAAATTCGTTCGAAGTTTCGTTATAAGAAATGACATCAGTATTAAAATTACAGTAAAAAATTAATAATTTGTTTTTGTTCAATTATTAATGGTTTGACGTAAAAAAATATTCATTAAAAATATATTTATGTGCAGAAAGAGTTAATGTTAGTATTAAATGTAATTATTAATGCTTATTTTAATCTAAGCAGTTAATAATATTCATTAATGGTGAGTCATCCGAAAACAGGTGCAAAGTCTTTGAACACAGATGTTAAGGGTATTAATATTTAATCAATTTCTGATTTTTTTAAATCTGTGGCTTATATCGTTCCGAATCTACTGATATAAGTTAGCATGCTTAAGTCCATCTCTTCTTAGGATTGTGGGTTGAATTATACGTTGATCGCCATATGAATAAAATACGATTCATACTTTCTGCCTAATAAGATGATTCCTTCTGTATTGTAGTTAAGAGATAGTAGAGAAGGGGTCATTTAATTATATAGGTGGTTTGAATCTCGGGCGAGTCATGGCAGCGAACGTGCTAATTATTGGAATGGTTCAAAATTTTATGATTTACGCTTCTTTAAAGAATAGAGAGCATGATTATACAAAAAAAAGTTGATTCCAAAGTTTTTAGGGGTATGAAGTATATTTTTTTTGTTACTGTAAATATGCAATAAAACACGAGAAGAACGCCTATAAAATGGAAATAAAAATAAAAATAGTATCCTAACCTGCACTTTTTACGAGGGAAAAATTGCTCACAGAGCAAAAAATTCACCAACTTTGTGAATATTTGCGAAATTCGTATGGACGTCTGCTTCGCTTAAGATTTCCAAGTAAATAAAATAATCACAATTAACAAGATGAGAGTTAATTTTTTATTTCTTATGATGGATCATCACCGTATGATACTTATGAAGCTGTGAAAAATGAGACATTTTCGAAATTTCATCATCATTAGAACTTACAACTGGAACTAGACTCAAAAATCTATCAGAAAAATGATATCCATTTTGAAGAAGTTGGAAATTCGGCCTATTTTGCCAATGAAGTACTGAACCTCCTCAACAGATTCTGAAAATGTTTCCACAGCTGTGAAAGAAAAATCTATGAATCATGCTTTTGACAGCAGTAGTGCATGTACTGATTGGACTGCAAAGCACATTGTGGAAAGTTGTGAGGAAGACGGTCGGTTTTGTTGATTTAGTAATAATCATAAGTTGCTTGTCAGCGACAGAGAAGACCATCACTCACCTTCTTTAATTGAATGTGGATGAATTTAATCTTGAGAGATTCTGCGTAATGACCGATCATATTGTCACTTAAGGATGAAGAACCGTGGAAGTGTGAGAACCCTAACTAGTGCTTTTAAGTAAAGAGAGGTTCCGTAGCACACTGTCGACTGCGGCATTTTAACCTCATTTTTCTTTGGACTGTTCATTTAAGAATTATTTTTACTCAGCTTGTTGCCTTTTTTACCGATAACAAAAGACGCTCAAAAATTTCTCTTACTCCCAATTTACACCATCGCCAGTACTTGGAAACCTGCATCTGAATGTTGGATGAAGCGCTTCCTCGTAGTAGACATTCTGTGGTGCAAGTCCTACCAGAATCCTTTTCCGAGTTGAGAATGATTTATAGTTTTCATTATGATCTACAGGCGTTTATCGTTGCGATTTTACATTGTAGATACGGTTAATGGAGCCCATGGGATTCAGATATGAAGAACGGTTTTACACGATGTATTAGGATTCTCACACTTGTCGTTTGCGTTCAGTTGCAAATGATCTATTACAGTGAAGAACAAGTCCCACCATTTTCACTGATATTATATTGTATTGTGCACGATTTTTATTTTCAACAATATATATATAGTGCTAGAAACATCACAATTTGAATTGCTTAAGCCATTTCATGGGCGATATTTTCAACTTCATTCTGTGTACGATTTGTTGATTTATTTGTTTCCTTAGCTCTGCACCTCCTGTTTCAAAATGCTACTTTCAGCTACAGATAATACTATTACTTCTACTGAGCAGCAGATTTGGTCTATTACCCTTGCTTGAATAGTATAGATATCAAGCTGCAAAGTTCTGAAACATTGAAGTTATTTATTTTTACTTCCTTGATTTTAATTTTTCTTTGCAAATTGAAAAAGATGATGGAGGCTTTTCTTAGTAGGGCGCCATTTTTTTTGTCTTGATCGAATCTGATCGCCAATAGTTAATCCATTTTTGATGGCAATTTTCTCTTCTTCTTTTAAGAGGATTGAAAAGAATTTTGGAATGAATAGGGGATAATAGCCTTTGCAGCTGAAAATCCCATAAACCCTTTTAATTAATCAATCTTTGCAAACTTTCGACTGAATCACATAATGATGCACCCAAAAGCTTGTTTTTGCCATGTGAGAAAATGTTTTTTTTAGTATTATTAAAATCATTGGTAAACTAGAAAAAACTAGAAAATCATCCGTCATGGTATGACGGGAGCAAATTGTCTCTTCATTCAAGAGATTTCCCGTCAAATTTGTTGTGTTTAAATAGATATATCTGCGAGAAAAATGTTTAACATTGATTGAAAACGAATAAAATAAACATGTATTATGACGGGAAATATATTTCTTAATTACATATTATTTACATATTTCTTTATTCAAAAACCCTCTTGGTAAACAACATTCAGTGTGAAGTATTTTTCGTTGTTTAACAATTTTCCTTGTACTTTAGATGTCTTTGTGTAAATTTTAACGTTGCCGAAAAATATTATCAAATTATATCATCACGATTGCAATAAATAATCAGATGCGTCGTGGCGTCCAAACTATATCACGCGCATGATATACCACTGACGTGATTTACTACTTTCTATTAAAAAACGGAAATTAATTTGAAATATATGATTAATATAATTTAAGATTTCTCGGGAACTATTTATAATAGCGAGATAAATTTTATATCAATCGCTAGCAAATTTTATTTCACTATTTTAGAGCTATTAAATTTGAAATAGGAACGACAATTACTTTTTAAAATTTAAAATTACTGAAATTTAGGTGCTCTAACAATGAAACAATTTTGTTTAACGTCTCGGAACGACAATTACTTTTTTCAATTTAAAATTACTGAAATTTAGGTGCTCTAACAATGAAATAATGCTGTTTAACGTCTCGCAGTGCTATGGCGCGAATTTAATTGTTGGTGACGTCAGAGCGTTACCAGGTCAGTGAGAGATGGATCTGGGCTATTATATTAGTAATGGTCGTTTTTCTTATTTTCCATAAAAAGTTGTTTTGTAAAATATAGTCCCTAGTTTTCTGAAAAAGTAGAGACTCGACTTAAAAAATTTTTTTTTTTTAAGTTTGTTCCAAATTGCAGATTTCTTGAGTAATGCTTCCATAGAATTTTTGCAGAACCTCATTTTTACGAATTTCAGCGTAGGAAATATCTCACGCAATTTCTGTGTAGTTTACAGTAAACGTTACTCCGGATCGATTTACTTTGTATAATTAACACATGGGCGCCCGCACTTTCGAGAGAAATACTTCAGTCTGCCGCCAGTATGTCTCGCATTTACCCTTACCGTCAGTTTTTGTTATTTTTGAACAATAAATGCATCAAAAGCAGTATGTATCATCTAAGTCAGTGACGGCAAACCTTTTTGAGAAGTGGGTCAAATTTTGTTAATTATTTCTTTTAATACTAGCCCGTGGGGTCACTAAGTCGGTGGAGTCACTTGGAAAGGGGGTGGTGTGGTAAAATGGTTACCTATAATTTGGAAACATTGCAAATTCGTTGGTTTTCAGTTTTGAAAATTTGCTTATTTCCAGATAGTCTCTCAATAAGGTTAATATTCCGTATTCATTAGTTTAACGCATTTCGCAGTCAATTAATTTCCAGAATTATTTTTTGTGCTAGATTTTACAAAATTCATTGATGAAAACAGTTTTTCACAGGAATATGTGAACATCACACGAATGTATGTGTGGATGTATAACGTCGTTAAAAGAACATTGGCAAATTTTTTCATTGATATGAAATTGTTTGGTGAATAATATTTTTTACGACTTCGACATTAGATATCGATACTTTAATTTTTTAATATTTTCGATTGTTTGTACTCTCTTTTATGATATCAAAAATAAGTTTGTAAAAATCAACGCGTGGGTCATTTGAAAAGTCTTCGTGGGTCAGTGTCTGATCCGCGGGTTTTGACATTTTAATAACACCTTACGTTTTAATAATATTTGATAGCGTCGTGAACTCTATGGGACGGGGAAGAAGAGTATATTGAGAGTTATTGTTAACATTTTGGAAATACTAAATGAACAGAATAATCAAAAGGTTAAATCATGTGGGCCACTTTAGCCTTGAATAGTGCAGACTTTATTAAATTACTTACAATTATTAATATTTATTTATCTTTTTATAGAGAAGTCGAGAGTTTTGCACTGATTAATATTTCTTTAATGTCCATATATATAATTATAGAAAATAAAAATCTCGCAATAAGATGGCTTGATCCTGGGCAAATGAATGATCTGCAAAATTCTCATGAGTTAGAACCATTTTAAGAATATATCAAGGCATTATTTCATTGACATGAAGGCACTTTTTTAACAACCGTCGCCCGTGGGCAGTGTGAATTAATTAGAATGTGGATTCACCACATCAAGATTCCGAATGCACCTACTGTTTTCTCATTGTTTTTTGTGTCCCTCTTTGCCTGAAAAGTTCCTTTTATTACAAATATAACAAAATTTACTAATTAACGTATAATTTAATTTTTTAAAACTTTTATTTATTGTAAAAATGTGATTTTTTGCTAGATGTATTTAAGATATTCTTGTTAAAAAATGATTTTTGTCAGTTCCATTTAAACATTATTAAGATTAACCACATGCTGTAAAATTTAAATGTAATAAATAACAAATTCAGCTGTGTATATCGACTGTGATTTTGTTACACCAGAAAATATTTTCAACACTTGTTCTTCTCTCGGAAATTGTAACATTTTTTTCTGTCCTTCATTTTTCGCCAGAATTTGGGAATTTGATAAATTCTACGGCAGAATGTTCTATTTTAATATCGACTGTGTGTTGCTTGCAGATAGATGTCGTGACAAACAGTGCTTAGCGAAATATTTCTTGTAGATCCTGGTTGGAATATAATATAATATTTCGTGTCTCATCACTTATTATTTTAGGCAGCATAAGATTTCTCTTCGCAAGGGTGGATAAAAGGTCATTATTTGTTTTCTCTTGGCTAAAGTACTTATATACTTTTATACTTGGCTAAAGTACTATAATACTTTATATGCCAAAACTGAATTATTTATAATTGAAAAATTATTTAACCCATTTTACTGATAATAACTATGCCAGATCCAAATAAGGTGCTTTGAATATGCAGTTATATTGAAAATAATGTCATCAAAAGGGGATGGTCGATATTTTGGTGTTTCTAAATCTATTTGGTTTAGCATATCTAGCAAAACTCATGAGATAGGGGTTTATGATAGGGGAGAAATATGTATCTTTTGTTGGTTGGAGATACCTTGGAGAACCTAGATGGCACTTGAGGTAGAAGTCTAACTTAGCTAAAATAGCTTGGTCCTTATTTGTGTTTCGCTTGGAGGATGATCTCCAGCAGATAGTACGACCGCAGCCAATAATTCGTTGCTAAAGCGCATATCAGTCTGCAAGTTTTTGAATGATACTAGTTAAGAGCATAGCTAGGGGGTACTGGAACGCTATTTGAAGTTAAATCCATAGCATTGTCATTTTTTTTTTGTTTAGATGCGTTCCGTTTTACTTTTGACTTTTATTGAGGCATTCTGTAACGTAATGACTGGAGGGGAGCAAGAGCGGTATAGATGTCGGGGGTACTAGAATTAAGGACGAAGCGAAGACAAATAAAAATTGCACTTATTTCACTTTTTAAAGCCAAATATGATAATTGTAGAGGCTTGTCTTATTATATTATTATAAATGGGTATGTGACTCAGTTATTTTGCAGTTTCTTTACTGTGTTTTTAATTATTTGTTAACTTATTTGATAAGAGACTATGCTTTAAATGAAGTTGTTGTGGGGCGTTTATTCAGTTTTTAAGCTGTTAATATGTATGTTACTCGTAAATCCTTGAAATGAACCTTATTTACATTCTTTTATATTTTTGTATTTTAATATGATACTAGGATGGATGCAAAAAAGTTTACAAGGGTAATAAATTATTTATTAACAAAAGACAGAAAATACAAAAAGGAATTAAGAGGCTTACTTGCCGATCCCTTTTTCACATAATCACCAAATCCATTTAGGCATTTATCTGAACGCAGGACCTACTTTTTTAACCCGGCTTGTAGAAATCACGTCCCTGCCCATTGAGCCTGATGGCAGCAGCTGTTTTCACATCTCTGTTTGAAGAGAACCTTGTTCTAGATAAGTGTTTTGAACCCAGATTTGGTGCTAAATCTGGGCTTTATGGGGGGTGGCTCAAAACTTCCCATTTGAACTTTTGCAACAATTCTTGAGTTTTGCAAGCAATATGAGTATTGTCATGCAAGAGGATGACACCACCACTCAACATGCCAAGGGTGTCTGCGTCGGATGGCTTCACTATGACCCAGTGACTATTTCCTTTTTCTGAAATTGAACGAACACTTATTTGGAACAAGGTTCTCTTCAGACAGTGATGAGAAAACAACTCCCGAGAACTCGCTCAATGGGCAGGGACATCATTTCTACCAAGCTGGGTTAAACAAGTTGGTCCTGTGTTCAGATAAATGCCTAAATAAATTTGGTGATTATGTAGAAAAGTGATCGGCAAGTATCTCTCTTAATTCCCTTCTGAATTTTCTGTCTAATGTTAATAAATAAATTTTTATTACCCTTGTAACCTTTTTTTTTGGATGCATCCTCGTATATTTAGTTTTTGGTGTCGTATTAACAATCTAGTGTTTGGTTTTATTGTATCAAAATTTTTATCTGTTGAGTTTATATGGTTTTTCTCTTGTATTTTTTTTTTTTTTGTTTTTGTTTTTGTTTTTCACAACTGCTTTCCCTATGTCACAAGAACACAGAATTTCCTCTCCTGAATGGAAGGATGTGTTTACTATAAATTTTTCATGAATGTTCAGTTTGTGCTATTCCGTCTGGCTTTGATTTGGTCTTTAACCTTACAATATTTCCCCTGTCGAGCTTTAAAACACTCCAAACCCTTTGGGTGGGTGGGCCGGCGTGGGTTAAAAAAAGATATCGACAGTCTGCATCTCTAAATTGTTAAACATCGAAGTCGCGTTCGTTTTTATATGAGTTCTTCGGTAGGCTTAAGAGTCACACCTGCCTTTAGGCGCCTCTTTCTCAGACAAAATAGATCTTTGTTGATTCGATTTGCATTGTTTTCGAGGAAAGTTGAAATGCTTCAAGTGAATTTTGAAAGAAGTATGACATTTCTCTAATTGCTTGCAATGATTTGTCTCATTTTGTTACATCTGTCATATGATTTAAAATAATAGAATCCTCGTATCTCTGGAATGTGTTGTGGTTGATTTATTATCGGTCCATTTTAAGTGAAATCAGAGACGCTATTCTTTATCGAAACAATGTTTCTCCTTTCAAGAATGCTTCACCTATTATGCTATGATTAGATAAACGGCATCGAATTTATTCTGTAATGGAGGGTCCTTCAGTTCTGAAGTCCTTCCAAGGAATATTGACTTATGTAAGACATTATTGATAGTGAGACTGAAATCATTCTGCAAGTTTATGGCCCAATAACTATCCCGAATGGGTTTGACAAAATACTTGACGTTCAGTTAACTGACGGGAGAAAAGTGATGCGTTATAATAGTCTGATCATATTTTTTATTTTAGGTATAAGTTTCCAGAAATATGTCGAGACATTTGCTGTGGAAACGTAAAGGTTTTATTATCTGCTAATTGATGCTATCATTTATTATTATTTTCTCATCGGTTAAAGAAAAAAAATGATTCAGGAAACAGTAATCAGTTGAATCCATTTATTTTTCAACTGATTATTGCATTACAAGTTCTTTATTAAAAATCTGTCTAAGTCAGAAAGTCAGTCATCTTTTTGATTGATTGTTTTAATTATTCAGAATTAATTTTAAAAAGACAAAAACGTAAATGAAGTAAATATACACGATAAATATTGTGTAGTGTAGAGTTAAAAATAACTTTCCGATACCATGATGAAGGATAATTTTATTAACCTTTGATAGTTTCACATTTTGGTGTTTTCTTAACATACGATCCTTTAGTTTTATATTTCCTCAAAATATCACGATTAAAAAAATTTGGCTTTTATTTGTTATTTTCAACTCTTCTGATCTTCATGATCTTCAAATAGAATTGCTTCTACTTTTTTTAATTTTATTATTTTTTTGCATAGAAAATTGTACATAAAAGATTTTTTTATGTCTCTTTGCATGAGGCAGTGCTTCCTTGATTTGACAGAATACGGAACTTGCCTATTTTTATGCTTTTTAAAGCCTTATTTTCCACTTTTAATATTATGAAATTAGATGCTGGAAACCTATTCTACTGTATGTTTAATTGTTATTAAAAACATACAATATTTCACCAGATCATTTTTTTTTTTGCACTTGTACCCGAGCCTCATGTATTGAAATGAAACCTAACCACCTGAGGAAAAAAGGAGCTAAGAATAATTTTTTTTAAGATCCCAGTGTTATGTTTTAGAACACCTATCGGTCTTGGAATTCTGAATTTTATTTCTTATCGTGAAATGATAAAGGGGGAAAACCCGAAATCATAATTCCTTTAAATTGATAATTAATACTTTATCCATTAAACTGCATCTAATATGTGTAGTATGGATTCCTATCTCGGATCGTTTATTAAACATATTCAGCTTAATAAGTCTGTATTCCTGCGTCTGGCAAAGATATGCTATAAACATTTCATCCCGAAATTCCAGTAATATCACGTTAGTGTCACATACCAAGCATAACTGCGCATACCAAATAACTTCATGTTGTCTTGCATTGTGCGATGACTTCGCATCTTTTATGCTCTTGCAAGATGCCGTGGATGCCGAAATTTAATTGGGGTGCCACATTTCACTTGTTTTACGCGACTATGGGTTGACTGCATTAACCGTATTGGCTGTCTGTACAGTAAACCAATATAGCCCGAACCGTATCTTTGAAAGTTTCTATAATGAACACTGTTCTCATTTCTGTGTTACATGCTCTGATAATAATAAAAAAGTTTTTGAAAAAAGTACAGTAAAACTCCGGGAATCCAAACCCCAGGAATCCGAAATTTCCGATTAACCGAACATCTTTTTTGTAATTATCTGAAATTTTTTACTGAGAAATGAAGGAAAAATAAGAATTATGAATCGGAAACAAACTTAATGTTTACTCCTAACTTAATAAAAGTATTCGAATTGGTCTTTAAGAATGAATACAGCACCATAATTAGTAGAAAAAAACTCGGATATCTTCTTTTTACCCTCAACGTGTTTGCCACTGCACCTTGCGAATAGCCGCGTATTCTTTCCGTACGCCTTCACAGAGCACCCAGAGTCAGTACTCTACTGCAGCGTTTTCCAACCTTTTTGGTTGTGCGAAACCACTTGTTGTGTAAAAAAATATGTTGAGGCCCACTAACTAAATACACAAGTTAAAAATATATATTTATATGTATATTATATGCATGTGTATGTCAGTAATTAGTAAAGCTTACTGTAGAAGGAATAAAAATACATTGTTTTATAAGGCAAAAAACGAGTGAAGACTCTTGAAACTCCCCTGACTTCGACTCTTGACTAGCGTTCCGCGGTCTACTAATACTCTATCCACAGCTCACGGGTTGGGAACTTCTGCTCTACTGCATTTTGTATATCAAGAGTATTTTACCGGATAATCCGAATTCCCCGGAATCCGAACAAAGGCCAGCCCCATGTAGTTCGGATTCCCGGGGTTCTACTGTATATCATTTACCATTTGGACAATTTAAGCTTGGATTTAAGGCAGAGGTTTAAATTTTAATTTCTTTTGAAAGATATCAAAATAAATTAAATAAGAAATTTTTCCCCTTGAATACCAGCAATTTCAATGGAGAATTCCAATTCATGTGTATATTTCACTTTTTGGAGAGTTAAATTAGTGCTTCGCTGAATTATATATATCCACTATGCCTTAGTCCTTGAATCTTTTATGCAAATGTTATTCGAATATACTTGTCCCTTAATCATTGCAGGCTTGCAGATAAATTTATTGAATTTGTGCATTTATCATGTAAATGGGTTTGTTACTAAAACCTAGAAATATGCAAGTCCACTGTGCTATCTCGCAGAATATCTTTAGTATTTCAACAGCACACAGAATAGCTGATGCTAATCTTTACGCGTTTTGAAAGTCACTGGTCAGAATTTCAAATACAGTTCTGACCTGACTGCTAGTGATTTAATTAATGTTAGTTTTATTACAACATTAATGTAGTTATGCTCAGTGACCGTTCTTCTTTATTTACGAGACTTAAAATATGGAATTTCCTTTCTGCTGTAAGAGATTATTAAAAACTTCAATATTTTAATCATAAAGATAGGTGGCATTATTTAAGTATAGAGTTAAAAGAGTTACTTAACTCAGCGACGACTCCAATTAACAGATTACGGCGGAAGCTAAACGGTTATTGTCACAGTCAGTTAACTACTCTTAAATATAATCTTAAATGTAATCGATATAATGGATAATTCAAAACAATTGCACCGATTACAAATGGCTATAAATTTCTTGTTGTAAACAGCGATAGGAACTGGATTTAACAATGAATATAGTTACTAAATCTTTGCAGTACTAAAATTTCAAAAAAAGGTGAGAAAGAAATCAATAGAAGTTCCCAGTTTGCGTTTTAGTCATGTGGTTTCTCTCTCTACCCCTAAATGGTAAAAAGAGAACTAAATCATTCTTCTGCTAAATGGACATAAAATCATACTTTTCATATTTAAAGAAAGAATAGGTAACGTTTTTGTCCTCTTACGCTTGGTTTCTTGACTGTTTTTGACCTAAAGATTTTTATAGGATTATAGAGTGATAATAGAGTGATGCTTTTACCTGGAATGAACTGTTTGAACAAATCTCAATAGTTTCTCCTTAATTCTCTATTTGGTTTTTTTTTCTTCACATACAAGTCATATTTACATGGCTTAACTAAGTATGAGAAAATTCAACCCTTCACCGCCATCCCTTCTAAAATGAAACGATCTGTGATGCTTTTCAAGGACGGAGGGGAAAAATGTAGGTCTCAACTTATTGCCTGCGCTACGTTTCTTTTATCAAATGATCCGTTTATTTTCAGACATGGAAGTAATGTAACTACATATGGAGATATAAATTCTATGAAGCATAAGTTCAGTATTTCTATCAACTTTCTGTTGTCATTTCTTTCAAAAATATCGATAATTGAACTTAAATTTGAAACCAAGGTTTAATCCTGCAAACTGCCATTAAATCTTTCTCCAACTGAAGTTAGAACCAACAAGAAGGCAATAGACAATGGAGTAAACTTTCGGAGAATTTAAAGTTAATTTTTAGTTTTACTTGAATAAGAAAAAAATCAGAAAATTTAACTGTAGTTGTAAGAGAGGTTTTATTTAACCAGCGAGAGTCTTTTATCTCGACTTTCTCGCATACTAACTCACTATATTAGCGCATTTTGTGTTTAACTTCGTCGTGTAGTGACGATATTAGAATATGAAGTTTGGACCTCTTTTCTTTGACCGATAGGATTCAAAGTTTGATTCAGATCTACAGTTTTCACCTGAAGACCACATACCAAATTTTATTTATCCTAGCTTGTTGCGATTTTGAGTTATCGAGTTCTCTTACTCGTGAATCTATAGACCTACGACAGTACCTTAGTTCGCGCATTTGAGCCAAAATCTGATACTGATTTACAATTATAATGCTAAAATAGTGTGCTTAATTTAATCCATCTAGTTTTTGAGCTATCGTGTTTACATGCACAATGGCAGACAGATTTTTTCCAAAATTTGATAAAAATATTCAACCCTTTCTCTGCACTCAAATTTGATAACTCCTCTTGTAAATTTTTTTACTCGGATTGTAATACTCAATGTGTTTTTACTTTATTGTTCTTTGTTCATGTATAATTATGTTCCCTTTCAAGTGTTTTTATATCATAATGTTGTAATTTTTTTTTTGCTTTTGCTTTTCAATAAAGTTTCGCGCATACTCACCCAACCGACAGGGAGCCGTGTAGGCGCTGAGTTCGGGGGCATGCTGTGGTGTTATGCTAGCTGGTTAAAACCAGCGGGAGTGGTCTTCCTTAAACTTTCTCTTATACTTCCCAAGAAGGTGTCATTTTCCCTCTAACTAGGGTCGACATACGTCCCGTATATATGGGACTGTCACCGTATTTCACTACTCAGTCCCGTATTACTATTTGTCCCATTTTCTTCCTTAACTCCGCGTCATTATAATTTTAAAATGACTTGCGTCCAATTTTATAATTATATAAAAAAAGAAAATGATATAATTAAGAAAGTGAAATCAGCTTTAAAGTATGTCTGTTAAAAAGGATTAGCCTAGCATCTTTTTTTTTTTATTATTATTCTACGTGATGATTTTATAAGATTGCTAAAACTTTACTGATTTTTTATCAGAGTAAAATAAGCTATTACGTTCCCACTTTTCCCCTGTTTTATTTATTCAGCACCTAAACGTCCCGTATCAATGCTTGGCAGTTATGTCAACCCTTTCTCTCTCCGCGCGTGGTTTAGTAGTAGCGCGTGTTTCGAAGGTCACGGAGGCGTGTGTTCAGAGGTATGCAATTATACAGACTGACAGACGGTAGACCCTTTGACTGATTTGGCCCGAAATTTGTTACGCACCTACATTCTTGTTGATAAAACTGTGTAACAAATTTTATCCATCTAGCTATTTAAGTTTTTGAGTTATCGTGTTCACATGAAAGTGGACAGACTTACCGTAGACGGATTTTGTCCAAAATTTGATAGAAACCTACAAATCATGTGTAAAGATCACATATACCAAATTTCAAGAAGCAGTTTTTTCTTGACTTACTGGTGGTCGGGCATGTCATATCCCGTTCACTGATCTCCAGTTTTCCCTGCAATGCACGTAAGTTTTAAATTAAAACAAAATACTCTATGCCATCTCTTTGCAATATTCCGAAATACAAAAGTAATCGCGGAATATAAAGTGACGCTAAGTAACGACGAATTCACTTTCAACGATGAAATTTTTCTCTTCGTCGCATGACATGCGACGCCGACCCTGCGGGTACAAAAAAGCCGAATGTACGACGTGCGACGCCGACTAGGTTGGAGTTAATGAAATTTGTATTCAAGATTTACATATTTAATTGTATGCTTTACATATTTTATTTTGAAATCTCACGGTAACTGGGTTTTTCTCATGAAACTAGTACTTCTTAAGTTAACATAATTGATGTAACATAATGCAGTAATAGAAGAGTGAAGATGTTATAGAAGTAAGTATCTGTATATATTAGATATTTGGGAATAATTGTCGTTTTAAATGCGCTTTCAGCTAACCGCTTGAATTGTGCTAGATATTAATTTTACTTGGTTGATTTATGGAATGACATGGGCCTTTTGAATCTAAATAAAAATCAATGAGGACTAAAGATGAATAATCTCCTTTTAAATGAGAAAGAACATAGGATTTTGATTTCTTTTTAAACACAGTGCTTGAGAATAATTATTTTAATGAACTTATTTAAAAATGGTGAATTTTGACGTAGACTGAAGTCTCTCCATAATGGTGTGTTTGGAAATAATAAAATTATGACGCTTTTCGTGGTATTTTTAAACGCTTATAGCTCCGCAACCAAATAACATAAAGAGTTCCCTATTAGAACAATATATTTTACGATATCTCCACGATGTTGCTACGATATTTTGAATGCCGCACAAATGTTGTAGGGCTTCTTGTGTTAATAGGGTTAGTTTTAGTTTCATTTAACAGAGAATGGTAGACGTTAAAGATTGCAAAAATAATTTTAGAATTTGTAATTACGGTTTAGTCACAGTCGAGTTGCAGAGTTGGTGAAAATGACGAAACATTTTACATAGAGTCACACTAGACTAATAGTCACTATCTACTATAGAGTTAATAGTCGCATAGAGCTATTTTAGTCACAGAAAGTCATAGTTGAGTAAGGTAAGTAAGTCTACGCCCCTCAATCCCAGCGGCCGTTTCGCAGAGATAGCCTCCTGTCGATTTTTTTTTTAAATAAATGCTTTTGTCATGTCATGAAATAGCAACTCACTCATAGACATAACTTTGAAATAATTGACATGAGTCTGATTATTTCAAAGTTGTGCACTTGGTCTGTACAACTCATTCGAATTATATGTTTTTTACCAGGATGCATTTCATCAAAAAGCTTTTGAAAAAAATTTATTTTGGTTTGAATGAGATAAAGTTGGCTTTATACACTTCTTCAACCACGATTGTGTGTATTCTGTATGCTCTTTACAACGGAAAGTTCTTGACCAGTTCATTTTGATTTTTAAAACTGTAACAATGCAAACTTGGTCGAATTAGTGGTCAATCATTTTGACATTAAGCAAATGAAGAGGCAACTAAATAAACTGATACATTACGATAATGATATACTTCAAAATCTTACCGGAGCTTTCTGTTATCTATGTATTTAATCGGTTACTAATTGTTTTGAAAAAATAAATAAACTGTTTCACGTTGATAGTGTAATATAAATAACGGTGACAGACTTGTTGCCCGGTTGGGGAACGTTAGAAAAAAAAAACTTATCGACACTTTAATCTTGAAAACGGCATTGGAAGTGACGTGTTGATTTTGCATATTTGCTAAAATAGGCTTACCATGGGGTGTTTTTCCGATAAAACTTACACATCTCTTGTTCTCTTTATCAAGCCTATTGTCAGTGTGATTCTATTATCGAATGACCCCTTTTATTCCTTTTATCAGAAAATTGAGGTGGTGAGGATAAAACTGCGTATTATTATCGATAAAAATTATTTCATGGCTTTCCGATTTTGCTTTCTGATAGTTATGATAAATAATAATTGTAACATGAATTTCCGATTTGGGGAAATTGTTTGTTATAGACGGGGAAATACCCTTTTGCATGATGTAATAAAAATGCAACAATATAATATGGGAAAAATAAAACCATTTTTACTTTCTCGTATGCGAACTATCCTAAAGAAAGCGTCGTAATCCTCAGAAAATTTGATCTCGAGATTTTGAGGGATCTCCACTTTTTCCCGAAAATCCGAAACAAGTATTTTAGAAATGAACCTTCTTGACTGCTCATCCCGCGGTTTCCGCGGGTTGGAAATAAGTCAATTTTCTGCTTCATCCGGCGATTTTCGTAGGCTATTGGGCTTACCTAGATCTAATGCAGCGTTGAATCGTATTACACTGATAAAAACCTTGCACATAAATCATATACGCTTCATTCGTATTTGAACAGGTTTTGCGAACTTGGTATCTAATTAGAGATTTAAAAAAATCAGCAGTCAGAGGGTTAAGTCTGCCTGCCTCTGTGCGTGAATATGATAACTTAAAAACACAAGTTGGGCGGATGAAATTTGGCATGTGGTTTTAAAGCCAAAAATTTAGACAGCTGTCAGAATTTGTATGAAATTCTTCTTGTGGAAGTCTGTCCGTGCGCATGTAAACGCAATAACTCAAAAAGCAGACAGCTAACTGGATGAAATTTGAAATATGGCTTAATCATCAGATTCATAGATGTGTTAAATTTTGGACCAAATTTCATTGAAGATTTGACTGTCAGTCGTTTCTGTCTAATTGAGTTTATGTGAACGCGACAAATCAAAAACGCAATAAGCTATATAAATGAAATTTGCTATGTAGTCTTGGAAACAAAAATTGTAGATATGTATAAAATGTTAGACACAATCGGTGAAATGGTTAAGTTTCAAAATGTATACTCAATTTTTCTTGACTATGGTACGAAACTTACTTTAAACACGCCCTATTGTGTGTAAGTATACGAGAAAATTGATTGGAGAGAATTCCTTATGGTTTAAACTCCATTTTCTTCCAATTGGAAGACATTTTAAGCTTAATTTGTTTTAAAATATAATTGCTTTTTTTAAATTTCTTGTATCAGAAAACAGCTTGAATTTTCAGGAAACTACTGCTAATGCAGGCTTTCTGTTGCAATGATGTGGTGCCGTGTGAACTTGTGCCGAAATATTCCTTGATATTTTATTGTTCTAATTTTATGAATTATGTATTTATTAAGGGTTGATAATTAGATTTATATGCTGACGGATTTATTGACAACTTTTTGAGAAATTCTTTCTGAACCAATTTTTAAATGAGTAATTTTTAAAATATGCTTCCTTTGGAATCATATTAGCCTAACACTAAAAATAAGCATTTAAGGAATGTTATATATACATTATAATGTGCCGTAAAACAGAGGTTTAAAAAAACTACTTTTTTCTACTTTAAGTTGAATTAGAAGAATTGTGTTTCTCCTAATACAGAGAAAAAAATCGAGAAATCATAATATAAAATATTCATTATTGAATTTTAACTGTTTTACAATGTTTAAAAAGATTTTTTTTAAATCACGGTAACTCAATTACAGTAATTGAATATTTTTTAAATATTAGTTCGTGGCTTTTTTTCCCTTCTTAAGAATTTTAATTTTGAGATTAAAATTGAGTACAACTTAAAAATTTACACTTATGTTTGTTATGATGGCTTAGCATATTTCAGTTAACGAAGTATTTTAACAACATATGTTTAAAAGGTAATCAACTGTTTTCAACTCTCTATTTTAGATACGAGATAAAAATTCAGACTTGATCCAAACGGAAAGGAAAAAAAAACCCGATGAAAATTTTATTTAGTATTGAATTTCAGCTGTTTTTCCAATCTTGAATAGTAACATCTTTTGTTTTCTTAAAAATGGCGATTATTCAAAATTAGATTAATGGGAAAAAAATTTAATATTTAATCATTGGTATTTTCTTCTTTTAAATTCATCTTTTGAGGTTATCTTGGAAATGTGCAATATCATAAAGTTTCAACATCCTTTGTTGAGAACTGTATAGAAAAAGCACTGATTTCCCTTTTCTTGATTGTATCAAGTGCTTGAAACCTGATCGTCGCCTTTTGTTTATTTAAAGCTCTTTTTTTTATCTGGTATATTTTTTTGAATCCCGTTGCTTCTGTCTTGTTTACATTTAACTTGTTTTGATGCACCTTCACTTTAGAATTTTGCATATCTTATAATAATATAAATTAACCTAACTAAAATTGTTTGTTGGAAAATTTCAAATACTGTTAAAAAATTCATTAAAATCTGTCATATATAATTTATTAAATACGAGCATTTTTTTAGTTATTAATTTTTTACAGTATTTTACTTTTTCTGCTGTGAACTTCTCAAGAACTATATATAAAATTTGAGAACTGAATGTCGGTTTAAACTAATTTAGTTTTTTGAATATCGGTGTTCAAGTTAACAGAATTATAATTTATTTACTATTGCAAAAGTGTGACATCTTTCATAAGCTTAGTTAAATGTTACTAGCTTCTCTTTTATCATATCGAGTCTCTGTGTATCTTTGTTCCTTTCAAAATCAGCACGAATATGTATTTCAGTAACAACTTTTTAACATTTAGTGAAATAAATGGACTAGAAAATAATTTGTGAGTTTGACACTTGGCACTTATCTTGGTGACTCTGACAATTAGAAATTTTTCATCGTTTATAGCTGAAGCATTAATTTCCCAACTATTTATAATTTAACCAGCGGGAGTGGCCTCCCCTAAACTTTATCGTATACTCCTAACGCATGGGGAGAAAAAATAAGCTAAAAGGCAGTAAAATGAACAAGCGCCTTTAACGCAGTGGAGAAAAAAAGCTTGGGAATCGGAAGCTTGGAGACAACAGGCGTGGGTTGGAGCGGAAAGGATTAGCGCAAGTGAATCGCGCAATTACGCAATGACGGCCTCGCGTCATCGTGTGATGACGAAAGACAAATAGGCGATTTGGACACCTTTTTTTTCGACCGATTGAAACGAAAATTGGGCACGGATCTACAATAAATGGTTAGCATGCCTCATACCAATTTTTATTTATCGAAACCGTAGAGTTTATGAGTTATAATGTTTAGAAGTATGCGATTGTACAGACCGACAGACAGTCAACCCTTTGACGGATTTGGCCCAAACTTTGATACGGACCTACATTCCTGATGATAAAACTGTGTACCAAATTTTATCCATGTAATTATTTAAGTTTTTGAGTTATAGAGTTCACATGAACGCAGGCAGACAGACTTCCCGTAGATGGTTTTTGTTCAAAATTTGTTAGAAACCTACAAATTATATGTAAAGATCACATACCAAATTTCCTCCCCATAGCTCTTAATAGTTTTCGAGTTATCTTGTTCACAGACAGACTTAATTCCAAAATTGTGTTTTTCGGACTCAGGGAGGTCTAAAACGTGGAGATGCGTCAAAATCTCGAATTCGAATTTTTTGACGATTACAATACTTTCTCTTTGTATACTTCGTATACGAGAAAGTAAAAAACAGACGTCTTTGAAATTGCCCACGGATTACTTTTACACCTTACTGCAACTGTAAGATACGGAACATCGCCTTGCAGAAAGCTCGATTCTCAAAGACAAAGAAGGAGGCGGTAGATTATTTTAAAGCAGATGTTTCCGACCTGTGGTACGCGTACCCCTGGGGTGTACGTGGGGGATCAGTAAGGGGTACGCGAAAGTGATCTTGGTAATGGCGGATAACACATAAAAACATGAGAAAATGAAATTCTAAAATACATTCTTAACTTCGTATGAAAAATGAAAGTGAAAATTGTATGAGTCCGGAAGCCTATTCTTGAATTAAGAAGGAAGTAGATTAATATCTAGTAATTGAGTAATTGTTAGCTGTCATCATAAGTTAATGGGAAATTATTTCAATGTTGTTTTCATTTTGTTTTGACGGTGAACTAATGCTATTCTTAAAAAATGGAATAAAATGTAAAGTCAAAAATCAATCCTACAGTTTTATTAAGTTATTATATTAATGTCGTTTGACTCTTAAGCTAACCTAAGCCGTTATTAATAAAAAATGTTTTGTGCTGAGGGATGGTTGGGAGGTGGGATATATAGCAGTACCAACAGTGATTGGGAGGAGGGGCGAAGCGCACGGCCTCTTGGCCACAATCTTCGATTCCTAACAATTTAGCTTAATTAGACCTTATTTAAAATGAGTTTAACCAAATTGAATACTGCTACATGGGGGTTCCTGCAATAGGGGGTACTCAGAAATAAAAAGACCAGTCAAGGGGTACGTGAGTGAAAAAAGGTTAGGAAACGCTGTTTTAAAATAACGTTGGGTTATAGTATTACAATATGTTCTGTACATTACTACTCTTATATTGAAGTTTATATTGCCCATTTTGTACATTTAAATACAATATGTATGTATTTTTCACTTTTAAAGGATTTCATTTTCATTTTCGTCCCAAACCAACAGTGTCTAATATTTTGTAAGGGGATCCGAATTTGTACGGATTCTTTCGTTTTGAATCATTCTTACTTTCACAGAAGATTTGAGTGTTTCTTCTTCTGTTAAATTGAAAGCCCGTACGGGATTAAGAGCTAATAATTCATAATGCATAGAAATCTTGGACGTTTGCTGGAATTCAATTAAAGACTGTGCCTTTTTAAAAACGTTAAATCGTCGCTTAACAAGCAACACCGCCGACACCACCTATCTCATTTTTTTGAAATTTCAGAGAGGAACGAAGAACAGAACTTTTCGCAACCAATAACGAATGTTTATAAATTTTTTAACATCTGATATGAACACGAAACCACATAGTCCTGTTAGATGTGAAAAAGAGTTCAGAAACATTCATTATTGGTTGCGCAAAATTCTGTTCTTTTTTTTTTCTCTTTAAAATTTCAAAAAATTGAGATAGGTGGAGTTGTTTGTTAAGCGACGAAATGTAATAAAACTGAAACGCCAATTCTTTTTTACGCTCTAAGAAAGTCAAGCTAGTGAATAAAATTTCTTCAAATTATTCTGCTCACAAACATTATGAAGCATAAGGAAGGTTTGGTACAATTAATTAAATAGTTAATTTTTCATTAATTAAAAACTCTTTCCACTGCGCATGTGCAGTTCAAGCTCTTCTGCTGACGAACCTAGAAAGCTAAATAGTATTGATAGCTTATAGAGAAATTTAGCTTCCGCCGATTTTTAAAAATCGTTTGGTCCAATTGATATTCTCATTTTAATTGAAAAATGTGTCAGACCATAAAAGGATTTTGTGTATTATAACACTTTATATAAAATTACTTTTACATTAAAAATATTAGCGTGAAACTATTTTTATTTCTAGCAACGTCCGGTATATCAACTTGCATAAAATATAAATGAACTACGCATATCTGATAAACTCGACTTTAAAATAAAAACTGGAATAAAAGTGACTTGATTTTTGCCAAGAGTTATAAGTTTTCAAAAGCTTAAAGTGAAAGAATATTATGCATCTATATAAGCTGCGCAATTCTTGAACTAGTTCATTTGCTTAATTTTAATTGTCATCGCTAATATGCTTGATTTATTCCACTAGAATGCTATTACAATTATTAGTAATTTTGGCTTGTCTAAAACAAAATAATGAAGAGAAAGTATTCTATTAAAAAATCAAATATAGTACGTATTTCCAATTTAAAACTGCCATCGTACTGCTCGTGTCAACTATTTTAAAACCAAGTTTGCCCCTTTCTCTCCAAATTTTCTTTTGCTACATTATCTACCTAATAAAACTAGTTTATCCTTTGATCGTCCAAGAATTTCATCTTGAAACACAATTGCTCTTGTCTCCTATCAGCATTGTGAACATCTTACAATTCAATGACGGTCGCCAAAACCCAGGAACAATGGACTTGGACGATGCAAGAAGTGTTTCTTTTCAAATGGCTCTGATAAAACACATTGTCAATTTTTTTCATGTAAACCATTGTGTGTGCTGTGAGAGAGCAAACAGTGTGGGTGAAAGAAAACACACCAGCTGTACATCAAAAATGATTTAGATTTATTTTAAGTGGGCAGGTTTATTGAGGTGTAGAAGAAGAGAAAATTACTAAGCACTTTTGTTCTCTTCGTTATTTTATGTTCTTTTCTAGGAAATATGATTTGCCTTTAAAGTAAAAGAGACTGTAGAAAACTAAAATATTATTTATGACTAAACCATTTTGTTGAAAGACCAATTTTCTGCTTCGTTTTTATTATAGCGTATATTTTTCTGCTTTTAAATTGTTATAAAAGTTAAAAGTATGAATATATTCATTACATGTTACGAACTAACATAATAATGGACTGCATATTCGGTTATTCCTTCAGGTACTGGCTGTTATGGATAGCATAAAAATACGAATCAACAGCGTTATTTGAAAAAGTATAGGATTATTTAAAACTATAATTCTGATTTTTTTATTGAAAGTAAATCCAAATAATTCGAAAATTGAATTCAAGAGGCTGTACAAATAATTCTAAGTCCAAACTTTTTGGAGGGGAAAAATCAAAATTTCCTGAATTAAGCCTTAAAAAGACCAGTTTGACAATCCTTATGTGTTATAAACTTTTTTGATTCATATTAAATAGACGAGACTCCATTTTATTCTTAATTTATTTAGCCATGTTCATCGCAGTTAATCAAAAATATTTTATAAAGTCATTTGGATTCAAACTGTTTCGTAAGCATTTGGCAATATTTATGTTAAGTCCAATTTCTATCATTTTATGATATTAAAAATGCTCCATTTTTTTAAAAAAATGTTTGGTTACTTGTACGTCCTTATTCGGGAAAATTTTCTCGGGCCAAAATGGAATCTTGAGTGAAAAAAAATGTAAGAATCTCTGCCTCTAGTTCTTCAGCTGAAACTTGAAAAAATCGCACTCCTGGCTCATCCATCCATCAGTTAGAGCACGGATTGCCAACCTTTTTTCCCTCGCGCACCCTTGATTAGCCTTTTTATTTTCGCTTACCCCCTATTGTCATATCCTCTCCCCCACAACCACCCGTCTGTGCAAAGAAGCTTTTTAAAATAATGTTAAGGATTTATGTTAGCTTAAGTGTCAAATGACTCTAATTAATAACATTTGCTGGTCTTATTTTTTATTTTAGATTTTATTGCATTTTTGCAATAGTAGTTCAACGCCAAAACGAATGAAATCAGTATTGTAATAATTTCGTATTAACTTCAACAATCAAGATGGCTAAAAATTACACTGTAATAATCAACTTTTCAAGTGGTACAGTTATTAAATAGCAAAGGTTAACTTAGGGAAACGAAACTTTATAACTTTTTTAATTCCTTATATTTTCTTGTTTCCGCCATCACCAACTTTGATTTCGCGTACCCCCAGTGGTACGCGTGCCACAGGTTAGGAACCTCTGAACAATTCATTATCCACTGAATTACTTTCAGTTTCCGTAAATTATGTGAACAGATTGCTAGGTACTGACTTTACGGATAGCATAAAAATATGTATCAACAGCGTTGTTGGAAAAAGTATAGGATTAATTAAAAATGTAATTCTAAATTTTTTTAAAATTGGAAGTAAAGCCAATTAATTCGAAAATTGAATTCAAGTCCAAACTTTTTTCAGAAGAAAATCAAATTCCTAAATTAGGCCTTATAAAGACCAGTTTGATAGTCCTTATGTGTTATAAACTTTTTTATTCATACTAAATAGACGAGACTCCATTTTATTCTTAATTTATCAGTCACTTTTTGCTGAAATTTAATGAACGTTACAATACTTCTTGAAAAGAAAGCGAAAGTCAGCGAGGGAGGGTGTCATTCGTTAGTGCAAATAAGCAAGAAAACTCCGAATCACATGCTGATGAAAGCATATTGCATCACGGTCAGAACTTACCTTATCTCATGCGAATGGAGTTGAGCGGTTTCGGTTATCTAGGTTTGATAAAAATAATTGCAATGCACTGCAAACGTCAAAGCAACATAATGAAAACATAAAAAACAATTCCTGAAAGCCTATAGTTCTGATTAAAGAGCATAGACATGTGTAGCATTTTGGTCGCGACCTGTATTGTTTAAAATCACTTATCGCTAATCAATGTCATTTATCAGCAAACTTTGGAATCTCAGCTTTGGGCTTTATATACTCGAGTTTTTAGCTGCTATTGACTGTCGCTGAGAGTGATGGTGTTAATGATTTACTTACTTACTTTCTTTGTGACTTCATGATGGAAATTAAACATTTGTGTGGATCTTGGAATATTAAACTTTAATGGATTCGTGTTGGAGTTGGTAAAGCCTCTTACAGAGGCATTTTGCTTTATATTTAGTTGCAATAAGCATTTAAAATTTACCATTCTTATGACTTTGAATATTTACTTGTAAATGATTAATTAATTTTTAAGATTATAAAATAAGTTTAATAATTCAATTTCTGGCATAAAATTCATCAATGCAATCTAATATTAAAATCTGGTTTTCTTTTGCAATTTTAATAGTGCATTTGGTAGAGTTTACTGAAATTAGTATAGTCAAGAACAGGGAATTTGAAATCATCAAAAATATTTAATATTTCATTTAAAATATGTGCAAATATCGTATTTACATTTAAGCGTAAGGCGTAGTATAAAAATTGTATTCTTACTCCATTTGCCATTACGTCTGAATTCTTAGTATATCTATAAACAATTATCTTTCCCTATTGTAGTTATTGCATACTTGTCGAAATGTTTTTTTCTGTTTTACTAGTGTAAAACTAGTGATTTATTAGTTTTTGATTAAGCGGTTTTAACAGAGGTTGTTATTTAATATATACATCAGCAAATATGTAATTCCTTTTTAGGGTTTTTAAGCAAATTTTTTACTTATTACAATTATAGATTTTTAAATGAATACGTTTTTAACTAAAAAATTGTTAGCGTATTCAGTTACCCGTTTTAAAAGAATATTTTTAAATAAAATTATTCGAATGCAAGAAAAAGTGAAAGGAGTTATCTTATCCTCTAGATTACATCTTAAATAGTAATTAGCTTCCCCCTATTTATTTATGCTATTTGAAAACTAATTAATTAAAACTTGAAAGTAATTAATATTATTCTTATCTGAAAATTTTATGAGCCTGTGAAAAAGCTGAATATTTTTCAAAAAGACTTTTAAAATTAAAACATTAACTGAAATTTTAACTTAAAAAACTTACTAAATATCTATTAAAACAATGATACCTCAAAATGATAAAAATAACTTTCAAACTGAACTTAAAATATTTTTAATGAACCGAGTCATAGCCAGAATTATAAATCGCTCATTTTCTTTTATTAAGAAAATGCATTGTTTCAGCTTCAAATTGTCAAAATTTACAGCCGCAGAAGTCCGTAGTTGGTGCTGCATAAATATCAGCTTTTATGTAACGATCTCGTGATACTAAAGTTACGTGACTCGCATGGAAGTTGTTTCTTTCTTTGTATTATTTTATCGTCATTTCATACCGAAAGGAACAGAATAAAAAGAAATTTCCAATGCTATTTTGCATTTAGTTATCTCTGTCTTCTTTTTGATAATAAATGTTAAATTATGCTACATGTAGACGTTAGACCACCTTGGCAAATAGAGATAGTGTCTTTTACCGTTGTAGAAATGTTTTTGGTGTGGTTTCTTTTTCTCCGTTTTATAACTCCCTCTTCTTTTTCAGCATAGATTTCTATGCTGTTAACATGCGTTGAAATAAATTTTAGTGTATATGGAAAGAAAAAGAAAATTTATTTAAAAATAAAAATTTAATGAACAGTGTTGTATTTGTTAAAAGCTATGCGTCAGAAAACAACACCAGTGTTTTTATTATATTTTTAGCAGCAGTAAATGAATCAGAATTCGAAACTGAAATTTCAATTCTTCAGATTTGAAGCTGATTCGTTAACAGACCCATTGAAGTAATTCGCAAAAATGAAACAACATTCTTCAAGCGTTATTTACTTAAACATACTAAATAAATAAATTAATTTGAATAAAGTGAAACCTCGTGAAATCAAAACTTAGTAAATAAGAAAAATTTTAATATTAACATTTGGATTAAAGGATTACTAATTTATTCATAAAAACACGAATTTATAGCATTTCTGCCTATCTGCTTAACAATGTAATAATGCTTTTTAATGCGAAGCTTTGCATGTTGCACTTTCTTGTTTGATATCAAGAGTTCTTTCGGAATACTCCGTGGCTATCTGAGAAAAGAATTTTTTTTTATATTGATCTTATATTGTTTTTTTATTATTTATTTTTTACATCTTATTAGTTTTTATGAACCATTCCATTTTCGTGTAAACCTTTTTATAATGAATTATTTCAATGTAGTATCTAGTTTCAAGTAGTTGATGGTATATTGACTCATTTTAAGTTTTCATACATTTCTTCGAATAATAATGACTTCTTTAATTTCTTCGAATTAATAGTTTTATTTCGATGAAATGAAATTCAGAAACTGAAAATGGTTCTCATTTTCTTGTATTTTGAAGTTTTCATATCTTAATGAGGATATGAGCTGAATCTTTAACTAGTTAGTATAGAATAAGCTGAAACATGTAAATTTTGTAATTTAGTTTTTAGAACTAGATATTTTCTAGTAACAGTTTTATATAATTACAGAAATGTTTTCCGATAGGCATTTTGAGTGGATTTTGTAATTTTGTTGTCAGAAATCAGAATTGTAACTTAAACTTGTAACTTAAAATGGCTTAGCATTAAGCCATTCATCTTGTAACATTTTATATTCATGGCTAAAAAGTGTTGAAATATTCTATGAGTGGAATGTTTCGATATAGCAAACATTGATTTGACTTGCACTCCATGAGTTGATACATTTCCATCATCAAATAATTTAGAAAGCGAGTATTGTGTTCTATACTGTACCAAACTGAGCGCGGGCGTTTCCGTACAAATGAAATATCGGTCCTACATATTTCATTCTTTATGTCTTAAGTGATGCAAATGAAAAGAAATGAAGGAATCTGAAAATGTAGTGTTAATTTCAATTTTCACTTAAAAATTTTAATAATACCGCTATTAATATAAGTTCCAAATTATTTCATGTACGTAAGTTATAAAATAATTGAGTGGATATGAATACATTTTTATCTGTTTATTATATATATAAAGCAGGGAATTACGAACTTTAATACATAAAAATTAGATCTTCTGTCAAAGGTAAAATTGCGTTACTTATTTTTAATATTTGACTCTTTTTAACGCTTACTTTTATTTAAATAATTGATCGCTGCGGAATTTTTTCAATTTATGCATATTTTTCAATTGACATCATTTATTGCCAGGATATTTCATTGTTGAGTTATATTTATAACATAGCTGCTGATTAATATTTATATTCATAATTAACCAAATTTCTTTTTTCTTTTCAGGACTTGATCCATGATCGAATTATTTTTCCTCCTGGATAAGTAATAGTGGTATGTACATAAATTTACATCGTGACTTCCCATTAATTTCTTATTCATTTTGGAAATCTTCCAAGAATGTGTTTTTTTTCTGCATTTAAAGCAAATTGATATTCATAGTGATTCTAAACATCGAAAGAAAGTATACATTTTCTGCTGTCCTCTTTATCATTATTTATTAAAGTTAGCTGTTGTTGCTAAAAGAAAAAATAAATCGATCTATTTTCTGAAATGGAAGTTACAATTTTTCATTTTTGAATCAAGTTACATTAAAGAAATTTTCGGGGAATTAATTTTACTTTTCTAACATGGAATTATGCTTATGTAGAACAAACAATAAATAATTGTAGATTAATAAATAAAAGTAAGCATTCCAGGCCTCTTTAATTCATACACTTCATCACACTTTTTTTTAAAAAAAATTAAGAATATAATTTAGTTTAGGAATGTTACTGGTTTAAATCATGTATAATGATAAACAGTTTTGATATACAGTATTTAAAAAGTGGCATGCACATTTTACAGCTTTATAATAATTCTCATTCGTCTATCAAACCTTCCTCACAACAAGTCAATATTGCAAGCCTATTTTTAACGTAGAAGCAAGCTTTATGCGTACCTCACATTATCTATCATATTTGCTATTTCGATCTTGGTTTAATCAGTACTCCCAAACTGTATTAGTTTTCCTCCAATTTCTATTTGAATTATTAAGTTAATAAAGGGAAATAATTAGTACTAATAATTTAACGGATTTATCACTACCAAATGTCATGGAAACGGTTATATTTAAGCATTTTCATATAAATTTCCCTCGTGGTTGTTTAGCGGTGACTCAGCATTAACGATGAGTTAATGGATAACAAAAAATTTTAAGTTTATTACTAAATTATCATTCATAAAAGAGCCTTTTCATTCAATTTTTTCCTCTTTATTGTTATATGATGACATAACATAGTAATTAGTTAATGGATAACAAGAAAAGTTTTAAATTTGTTGTTCTAATTTTCATTCATAAAAAAAAGTCTCTGAATGAAACAAAATTTCAAAGCAAAACAGCCTGACAATAAATAAAGAATATCTTGCTTTAAATTTTAATGATTCACAATTATTAATTAAGTGAAACTGTTTATATCCATTATCATTCTAAAAATTGGTAAAGCAAAGATTTTAATTGGCGGCGATTTTTGATATGTCACAATTTTAAGATTCTTGGCAAAACTTGAATTCATGAAATAAAAGTTTCTTTTCTATAATAACATTATAAGAACATTGCATGAATTTTTAGGAATTAAAGTATATTTGACATAGAATTGTTATACTTAAAGATCTATTTTTAAAAAGTATTTATTAAAGCTCACACATAACCGGAACTTATTTTTTAAAAAAACGGATTTATAACTAACATCATGCTACTTTGAAAAAAAAATTGAAGGAATAGTTTTTATCTGTTTGTCGATCCCGAATTCCAAACAAATAGTTCTTTCTTGAAACACATAAGAAGAATGAATTAAGCCTGGAAAAAGACCCATTCATCAATGTGAAGTCATTTTAAAGTGAGTTGATGGGCAAGATAAGGTTAATTCCTGGCAGTGCCTTAGCATGATGACAGGGAAGGTTCCCCCTTCCTAGAAAGGCGCTTGTTCTGCGGAGTACCTCCCTGTGTTCACAAGTGGTCTAACATTCTGTGAACACAGCTGGTGGTATCTCAGTGGAACTTGCGCGTGACGTCATTTCCTACGTCATTCCATCCTCCTGACGTTCCTGGCAGCTGTCTCAACTCTTTCTCAAGGTGAGTTTATTTATATTTTCTTCCTACTTCCTTTGTTTTTGTTTGGTTAGAGGCATGATACAACCGTGGATTTAATTACTAGTCTACCCTTATTTTAGACCGACAAGTGGTTTTTTAACAATTGTTGTTGTAAGTGATTTACAGGGCGGAAATTAGTGGTGGCCTGAATTAAATGAGTCTTGTGGGCAGAAGTAAATAAATTTTGTTTATTAAAAATAGGATCGGACAGTGCTAATTAATAAATAATTTAACGAGCTCTGATTCTTAATAGCAAAATACACCTTCTTTGTTTATTATTCTGGTATACTTTCGACACGTCAAATGCTTCCGCAAAAGAACTATTTTAATGAAAACATATAATCTTTTTACTATTTACGTTATAGACTATCCTCTAAAGAACCGAGTTTCTCTAAACCGTTAAGTACTTTTTAAATGTAAACTAGAGAAGCATATCTTTTAGTCAGAGAGATGGTCATATATAACAGTGAGAATTAAAAACAATTATTTTATATAAATGAATATACAATCTTCATTAATGCTCTTTTAAAAATATGCATTGATAAATATAAAAACGTTATTTCAAAAGTTAGATAAGATAGGTATTCGTACAAAAATTTGCATTTTAATTATCGATTAGCTTTTTTTCCTGAAAATTAACTCAAGCTTCCCAATATGGGAACACTAAGTTACAGACTAAAATTATTTTTAAGTCAAAGAATCTTTTTTCGAAAATTGTAGTGACATCTTTAAAATAATTTCTGATATATGGTTAATGTTAGTAATCTGTTCGATAATGAGTTCAATAGATTTCTATTAAAAATAATAGCAAAATTTTTCTCAGTTTACTTGCTGATTATTTCGAGAAGATTTATTTATTGCTTTGGTGGAACCAACTGTTTGCAGAATCCAGTAATGGAAATTGAAACGTATGAGACGTTGATTTTTTGGCTGAATGTGATTTTAAAACCAACACTGTTTCTCCGAGCAATAAACTTCTATTTCGAATGTTGATTGTCGAAAATTAGATTTGAACACTTCAATTCGAATCCAAGATTGTCGCTTGCGAAAGGTTTCCAATTTAAACAATCCCTGCGTTACCATGGCGACGAAGTTGACGTAGCAATTTAACCTTGGAATTGCGTAGGCCGTACAGCAGTGTGCTGTGCTCCTTTGTATTTTCGTTCATCTGACAGAGCAAAAATTGGAGCGGTGTATCCGTTTTCAGAAATCTGCGCTCTCTTGGAAAAGAATAATTTTCCTTTTAAATAGAATAGTCACGTTTTCTTCCGAAAGCGAACGAAAATAAAATTGTAGCCATGAAACAGGTTTTTCCACAATTATTGTATTATTTAGCTGAATGTAGGAAAAATGAAATATCCTGAAAATCAAATTGTCAGCGTTTTTTCATTAAACTTTTCGCCATTGATTTTTTCTCGTACAGTTGCTCTTACCTTACGTGCTGAGGAGAAAAATTAATTTTAAAGTGCGATAAAAATCTGAGTATTCTATCTTTTGTATCAAATTTTGAAGAGAAACCACCAAGAGTTACAAATTACTGTTAACACTTAATACTTAATAATAAAAGAAGAATTATAATACTTAATAATATTTGCACTTTTTACGATTTTTTCCTTTTATCAGTTTAACAACAACAACAACAAAAAAAGGTCGTTTAAAATTAAAATTATGTCGAATATATTTTTCATTCCAATATTAATTTATTGCCAGTCCAATATTAATTTGTTTCACCTTCAATGATAATTATATTTGACAGTTAAAAAATAATAATTAATTTTAATATTTCATAAGTTATTATGCGGTAAAATTTACAAATCATTTTTAATTTCTGAATTTTAAAATATACTTATACTATTTAAGTTTCAAATAAATAATTGATAGAAAATTTTAATTTAGCCCACTTTATGCTTAGAAGCATACAGTCATGTATTTTTAACGCTACTTGTCCAAATCTAACTCTCTATACTATAATCTTAAAAAATTGCTTAACACGTTTGCTGCCGTTAACACCATTTGACTCACGCCTGTGATTCACAATTGATATGTTATTCGATGACTTCTTCTCTACTTCGTTTAACCCTTTGCACTCCGAAAGATAATAAGATGCATAATTATACACGTGTTCGTGTAAGGATTGAAGTAGCGCTTTAGGAATATGAAAAATATTTTTATTAATTTGTTTCAATTCCTAAATATTAATCCGTGTTTTTGTCATTGTATGGCTTTTGTAATAAACGCTATCCAACAAGAATGTGTAAAAGATGCATCATTCAGAATGTCGAGTCTGACTCGACATATTTATGCAAAGGGTCATCTAATTAGATAGAAGGTGCGGACCACAAGCGTGAGTCATGGCAGCGAAGGTGTTAAGCTGGGTAAGAACTTTCGTCATTAAAAGCAATTTTTTCCCTTATTTTTTAGCTCTTCACAATGCATGCTTTGGGATTGCGGAAAGAACTTCTTTTTGCATGGTTATGGATTTATTGGCTTCTCTGCTAATTTTTTCCCTCTTGTATCTTCGTTCCAGAGAATGCATTAACATAACTTGAACGCTTAGCGTGTTTGTAAATGCACCCTTCTGGAACATAGGTATAGGGGGACTGCCTTCTTTTCTGCCAAACAACGCTTTTGCATGTCTGCTATTTGCTGCATTTTGTTTAATTATTATTCTGATTATGTTTTAGTTATTATTACTACATTTAATATTGCACACTATTTGTTTTATATTTTTTTCACCTTATATCTTTTAAACCCTAATACTGGGTGTACCAAAATTGCAAACGCGCTTTCAATTATATTGCATGAAGAATTAAAAATATATTTCAACTTTTTATAATTTGGATTAATTAATGTAAATGTTAAATCTTGTCAGTTTTCGGTGATGGCCTTCTAAAATATTATTTCATACATTAAATTATATATTATTCCTGTTCATCGTCATAATTAATATATATTTTAATAATGTTATTGCCGTGATTAAAAGACACTCTATTTCAGTTCATAGCTTGGACAAACATTCGAATTATAATTTAGTTAAAATAAGAAATGATTACTCATTTGTTTTAGATTCGTGTAGATATTTGCTTTGAGAGCAAATTTATTTCAATGAAGTGAATATAAATAATACTTATTGTGTTATGTTTGCATGTGAATTTATTGAATCACTTAAATTTAATGCAGATGAGTGCATTTATATATTTTTGTAATGTATTATTGATATGATTCTAGCTTGTTCTGTTTTAATTTGTTTGTTGCATTAAAAATAAAATTTTCTTTTGAATTATGCGCTGTTTTTTTCTGGTGGATTTTATTTAAATCTTTTGTGTCTGTGAGTTATAATTTTTTTGTTTTTGCTGCTGAAACGCAAGACCAATAATTGTTTTAAAATGTGGCTGTAGTAATGAATCAGATTGTTTCCTTTAAAATAAAAAGTAAATATTGGCTTCTAGGGGTTATTTCTCTGTATTAAATTTATGAATGAGAGGATTTGAGTAATTATAATTAATTTTCTGATTGTTAACATTTGAGTGTTTTGAATGCCATCTAAGTCGAATTTCAATGTTCAGGGTATATTAATGAAATTTAATTTTCTATTTCCATATTTATTTTGCTCCCCAGGTTCTTATATCCTTTATTAATTAAACATTGTGAGCCGATTCTGCTGAGTGCAAAATATCGTGTAGCTAGTGAAATAGAGTTTATCGAAGAAGATATATAAATTTGTACATATAAATGTTTATAAAATGTGTTGAATGAAACAATAATATGTGTCTTATGATGGTATAAGTAGTTAAAGTAAACAATGGTTATTAATATTTAAAATGAGAAATCGTCGCTTAACAAACAACACAACCTATTTCAGTTTTTGGAAGAGGAAGGAAATAATTCATTTCTCGCATTCAATAACGAATATTTCTGAATATTTTTAACATATGATATAAACATTAAACCACATATTTCTCCCAGAAAAAAATTCATAAATATACGTTATTGATTGCGAAAAATTGAGATACGTGGTGTTGCTTGTTAAGCGACGAAATGCTATAAAAATACTACGAGACTTCTTTAGTTCGTCATTTTGCCCGAGTCTCGATTCATTCCTGTTAATTTTTAAATTTTTAAAAGTCCTTATAGCATCGCAGGTAATCCGTAGTGCATTGTTTAAAACCCTAGAAAGAAAATAAATTAGACTATGAATTCATTTCACAGTGATATTTAATTAGAAACCAGAATCAAACGTCACGACAATAGAAACTAATAGAATTTTTTTCGAAACAAAATATGAGCATTTCTTTGCAAACTTCCCTAAAAAGAAAGAAAAAAGAAGGACTATTGCAATAAAAATAATCGTTTTAATTTCTACCTGTTATCCACAAAATTATCAAGCATATCGCAATATATCCAATAATGAGAATTGCGATATGAATTAAAGAAAGAAGAAATATTTTTTTATAATTACTCAAGTCGGTTATTTCAATAAAAGTACTGTTATAATCATTAGGTATTTATCAATTATGAAAAAAAGTTGGAATTTTTAAAATTTGCTAAAAATGCTAAAGTAAATTTTCAAACTATTATTTAAGTTATATTTTTAATGAAAGGAAATATTGTTTAAATTTTAATAATAACTTTCATTTGAAGAATACTCTTTTATTTATTTTGATATTATATTAGACTTAATTAACCTTTATTAGATTCAGCTGATTGAGATTGAAACAGTTTAGAAATTTAACTGCGGTTACATTTTTTAAAAAATAAACGTTGGTTACACATTCTTTTTCCATTAATGGAGAATATTTCTCTGACATTTTTCTGTGAGAGAAATCTGTAATAACGTAATTTTTCTTCAATTATTAGATTTGAAGTCTTAAATATGAAATGCAGTTAATACTACAAAACTTAATTAACCAAACTATCTAAGCATAGAGGAATAAACCTTGTAAAGCTTTGGCTTTGAGCTATAATATTTCAGATGAGAAAATATGTTTTGTTGGACGACGTATAATTAATCCAACGCCTAAATATCAGCGTTACCTAATTAATAACAGTTTTTAAATTATAGTACTTGTATCGTAATTTCTCCTTAGGCTTTAATTCTGAGAATGGTATTTTTGTTTTAGGTTAGGTGCGTAAAAAAGTATGAGATAAATGAATATTAAAATTAATTTGTAAATATGAAATAATATATCAACATTTCTTCGTCTGAATTTTGTATCTTTCCTTCCAATAAATTCCGATGTACTAACAATTCGAATTGTGCTGAAAAAACAAGATTGTTATTACTAATTTTTGAAAAGTGTGAACAGAATATATGAGATTAAAAATAACCAAGAAAACTTTTAAGTTAACTGCAAGTACCAGCTACCACAATTTTGATTCCACATTTTAATCAAAATTTTTCTTAGGTAAAATACAGGGTGGTCATGAATTATTGGACCCATTTCAAAAATTAATAAAAAAATGTTACAACTACGTTTTCTTTTTAATGAGAGTGCATTTTAAAAAGTTTTTTTCAAATAGGTAACGTGCCGCTACGTTGGTCTAGGTGGTCATAAATTATTGGACATCTCCCCTTTTTGAGAGCCATTATCTGCGAAACTATTAAAACTAGAAGAAACGTAAAAGCATGCATTTGTAAAGAATTTTTCGCTTTTTAATTTGTTGAATCAATTGTAATTCGAAAACTGGATAGTTTTCGAGATATTCAAAAAAACTAAAAAAGGAAACCAGAAAACGCGCATCGGCTTCTGCTGATCGGTAGCCATTGCATATGGAAATCTCTCACTGTAGCAAATTTAGAACGTCGTAATGGTACGTCACCTATCTGAAAAAAAACTTCTTATTTCCTCTCTCATTTAGAACAAAATATTAGTTTTTTTTTTATATAAATTTTTGAAATGGGTCCAATAATTCAGGACCACCCTGTATAGAAAGTTTGTAGTTATTCTCACCCAACTTCAAAAGTTATTCCATGCAATGGAAAAATAAACGCATATCATAGTGTTTTGAATTGTTCATGGAAGCAACGTATTCAGATTGCATTACATATAATTGTACATTCATAAACTAAATTCTAAGTTAACTGTTCTTATACTACGATAATTGTAAAAGCTATACGTAAGTTCACAGCTGCCTCGTCAACAGCCAGCTACTCCCTATTAAGGATAATAAGGTATGTTGGTCATACTTACCCATGGGGGCACACGAAGTCGGGTGTTCCGAAACGTTAAAGGTTGCTTTACTGTACGTGTCATATTAATGTACGAAAACATACAATTCCGATTACCTGAACGCTGTAGAGACGCGGTCTTAGACTTACTTACCTTACTGTTGCAAGTAGAATATCCTAAACATAGTCCTTCTGCCTTTCAGATAACGAGTCTCATTAATTATCTGATTTCATCGGATAATTAAAAGAGACTTGCGATCCAAAGAATAGAAGGACTGGTATTCATTTTGCTGTGCAATTAATTATCTGATCGTTATAAAAACTCACGCGCTTCCGTAAATTACTGCTTAGACTCTTGTAAGTTATAAATTTTGATGGTTTTTGAGTATTTATTAATTAAAGTATTCTTTGAACATGCAACTAGTGGAGATTAATTCACTGTGGATATATTGTTTTTGTGAAACAATGTAAAAAACAAAACCGATTTACATAGTAAATTTTAAAACAAAAGTAACATAAAAATATGTACTGAGTTTCTTAAAACTTACCTTGATAACAAGAACGGGCCGTAAGAAATTATGAAGATTAATGCTGTGAACAAACTTACACCGTATACGCATCATAGACTCAAGACCATCGAATGAAAATAAATGTAAAAGTTAAATTCTTTTGCGTTTGTTGAAAGCTGATACATCATCTGCTTTTTTCGCAAATTTTTAATGAAAATAAAAGATTTCACGTAACTTTTGTTCTTAATGAAAGCTCATATCATTAACAAAGAGATCATTTTAATAATTCACTATACAGACCTTGATTTTCTACAGGTACTACAACTAAACGAATGTGTAAAAGTCATACCTGCAGATATTACGGATTTCTGAGGGTACTTGTAAGTTTTATATAAAATATGAAGTGCTTATTTTTTAAAAAGGAATTTATAAATGGTAACCTAATAATCACCAATGTATTTCTCATTTATTGCATACTGCGTTTACCATCCTGCCAATTCTAATGCTAATGGCTTCTAGAGTTGTCCTAAAACGAAAACAAAATATTCTGTAAGCTTGAACTTAGGTATATGATTGTCGTAATATACTGACAAAAATATTGAGAATTCACTATACGTACAAAAATGGGGTTACATGTATGTGAAATAAAAGGCAATAATGAAATATGCAGTATTCATATTTTCCGTATTTCTTTCCTTTAGGCTCTGATAAAAATTTCATCATCAATATTATAATCTTAACTAAAAAGGCCTGATTTTTTTAAACTTCACTTCATGACTTTCTAAAAGCCTGGGACTTATGCTAGGAGGGTATGGAGGGGGGGGATATAAATAGAAAATGAAATAAATATTCAGAAGCAATGAAATGTTAATTTTTTTAAAATCAAGAGTAGATTAAGAAGCAGAAATAAATAATATATTTTGTTAGCGCTTTTATTATTTATCCTTCAGGCTAATTAACCAAGTTGGTCAAATTAGGATGATCGTATTCTGTGTACAGTAAAAGATCAGGATGAGAATTCTCCAGAAGCTAACTTTAAAAAAAATTAAATCTAGGTATTGTTTTGAAAACGGGGAAATCCTAGACAAATCCATTTTATTCATCCAAAAAGTGCCCCGAATTAATTTAAATTCGGAACACTTTCAATCTAGTCAGTAGAAGAGAGAGAGAGAGAGAAAAAAAAACCAACGCTAAATGCTGATATATCATCAATACAAACGCAAGCTGTCTATTGTGAAAAATAACTTTTTTATAATTCCGCCTTCTAGTGGTTAACTTCAGAAAGGACGCGTATGATAGCAATGCCATGAACCTGAAACAAGCTAAAGAAATAGCAATTGCATGTATCAAAAACTTATAGCTTGTCAGTGATATTTTGTAGCTAAGTATGGAATGAATTTCGTGGATTCGATAATTTGAATTTGTGTGGATGATATATATCTTAATGTATCGGTAGGCAGTAATTTTGAAATTAGAAAAAAACTTCTGTCGTATATGGCAGCTCCTGTTTGGTTACTTCTTGCAACATTTATGATTTCTGTATGTAAATTGAATTAGAAATAAAAGATTGAATTACGGCGTTGAGATTGGAAACGATTTATTATAGGTATATGCGAGATATATATAAATTACTTTTTGGCGTTTTTAATCCTTTCTATCAAAGATAAATAAATCATCTAGTACTCTAAATTGGAGCTGCAAATCATTTCAAGATCTAATCGCATTTCGGAAACTCATAAATCTATTATTGCAATATCAGATACATACCTTGATAATTTTACTTCTTGCTCTTTTTCAGTTTTGGCTTTGGGTAAAAAAAAAGATGACGTGGGTGTTTACGGGATTAAATAAAGTGATCAGATGTTCTGGACAATCCCGAACTTCCACTGTTTGTCCCAAATACGAAATAAATGTACGGATCACCCAAATTTTACTTTTAAGTTAATATCTCACATTAAAAAGAGAAACTAGTTTGAAACTACGTATAATTTAATAACTTGTATTTAAAAAAAAACTAGTTTTAACACTTTTTTTAATAAAAGTTACATAAAAAGTTTATTTTAAAGTGGAGTAAAGTAAAGTTTCTCCTTTCCAACTTTTGCTATTCGTTTGCAGCGGTCAGACGTTCCGAATTAGCCTCCCAATTTGCTATTCTTTTTCTGGAATTGAAAAAGTGTCCCGAATGTAAATTAAATGTCCCTGTTTGTCCCGTTTGTTGTTTATTATTTCTTAGTAACTAGTTCACATTAAAAAAAGAAGATAAACTAGATTTAAACTTTTCAAAAGTGAAATTCTGAAGAATTCTTCCTCCCAACTTTAATTAAACAAAAATAGGGTCATCTTAATATGATCTATGTGTATGAATCAGCTTGAAGGAAAAATAGTAAAATTAATATCAAAATATGTATATTTACGTTTCTTTATCTGTTTCTACTTTTATTTTAAGTTTTTAAAGTTTCTTTTTATATTTATCTATGTTTTTTTTTATTTATTTTGTCCAATACCCTGTAGTCAGCGCCTTAGATTGAAGTTCAGAAAATCTCATAAATTTTGTTTAATTCTTTTGTGTTAAGAAACTGGTGACAATTTTGGAGAAATGACAACAACAATAAATAAAAATTGATTGAAATAATGGACTCCTCTTTCATTGAGTTTTTTGTCCATCAGTAGTTTGTAAACGTAATATTATAAAGAGGAAAATTGTTGCATAAACCCCATTACGTTTTATACATTAGAATCACATTTTTACGAACTCGTATCTATTATAAAAAGTCCTTGCATGAAAATGTCGTTTTATTGAAAATACACAGATGAGCCACTTTTTAAGTAAGGAAATAAAAATTTGAAATAAGGTAAACGAAATTGTGATTGACATGAAAGCGAATTGAAGTAATTATTTTGAAGTCATTGATTTGAAATTTTATTTCACAAACTCATGAATAATTAATAACTGAGAAATTTAATACACTACCTAAGAGGAATTACGAATTAATTGAAATTCTCTGTCCCATAACAAGCTAATCGAACGAGCTCGTAATCAACAATTTGCTGCGAACGCCAGACAACACACTAATCCCTTGAAGTGTGAAAATGACTCATTGTGTGACATTTAATAAGAAATAATTTAATAGAGTTAATCCTTCAAACTGGCGTTAATTTTCCTTTTACTATTAATAACGCTCATTCTAACTAGTTGCTATGGGTTAGGTGTCTGTCACCGTGTCTTTATCTGTCAGTTTATCTGATTAACATCTACTTTTATGGGACTTGGGCAAACTGCAGCTGTTTCGTTAAGGCTTTGAGCAGAAAATTTTTGATCAATGCAGATTAATTTAATGAAGTTTAATCTTTTTTACTTTCTCGTATACGAAATATACAAAGAGAAAGTATTGTAATCTTCAAAGAATTCGAACTCGAGATTTTGACGAATCTCCACGTTTTAGACCTCCCCGAGTCCGAAAAACACAATTTTGGAATTATGTCTATGTGTCTGTCTGTGAACACGATAACTTCAAAACTATTATAGCTACGGGGATGAAATTTAGTGTGCGATCTTGACGCATCATTTGTAGGTTTCTATCAAATTTTGGACAAAATCCGTCTCCGAGAAGTCTGTCTGTCTGCGTTCATGTGAACATAACTCAAAAACTTGAATAACTAGATGGATAAAATTTGGTACACAGTTTTATCATTAGGAATGTAGATCCGTATCAAAGTTTGGCCCAAATACGTCAAAGGGTTGACTGACTGTCTGTCGGTCTGTATAATCGCATACTTCTAAACCTTATAACTCGTAAACTCTACGGCTTTGATAAATAAGCATTGGTATGAGGCCTGCTAACATTAATTGTAGATCCGTGCCCAATTTTCGTTTCATTCGGTCGAAAAAAAAGATGTTCAAATAGCTTATTTGTCTTTCCTCATCACAAGATGACGCGAGGCCGTTATTGGGCGATTCACTTGCGCTAATCCTTTCCGCTTCTACCCACGCCTTTCGCCTCCAATCTTCCGATTCCCAAGTTTTTTTGCTCCACTGTATTACAGACGCTTGTTCTTTTTACTGCCTTTTAGCTTATTTTTTCTCCACATGTGTTAGGAGTATACGAGGAAGTTTCGGGGAGACCACTCCCGCTGGTTAAAACTTAAAATGCGAGTTATCTTTGTGGAAGCCTTGTGACTGAATAAATCTTGAATGAAAATGCTCCGCTAAATTGCAGAGTTGTGTTGTTGTTTCGACTTGGGAATTTTTGCAATAGTTATAGATTTTTTGTGATGTTGTATACGTTCAAAAACTGTTTGGAACAAAATAAAAAGCTATTAATCTATAATATTAACGTTATTTAGAATGCGTAATCCCACGTTTACTGGAAGTAATTCATGAAGCTATAAACTATGAATCAAGTTACTTTTTACAATTATTTCTTTTTCAATGCTTAATTATTCATGGGATTTTGAATTCGTTTATCTCTGACAGTTCATTTCGGTTCTCGTAACAAATATTAATTTATTTATTAGAATGGACAAATCCTTATAAATCGATGATTGCCGCTGTCTTTCTATGTGAATTCACACTGCAGCAATCCCATCTAGATTTCCAGCTTAAGTTTACACTCTAATGTACATGTTTTTTTATAGAGTTTGTTTCAACAAATTTAGGTATTGCCTTTGGGAGAGAAGTAAATTAAGAAAATAATTAATAACGCTAAGAATAAAAAGCAATAAGCAGTAACTGTCTTCTTTTTAGTGATTTAGGGTGTCGGGAGTATTGGAGTTCGTCGACTTAAATTGTAACACGACTGAAAAATACAGCTGGTATAACATTGAGAATCTTATTTTCGCCTTATTAATGATGTGCCATAAGTTAGTGTCAAAGACTAATTTCCTGGTTGTTAGCCATCTTTTCCCTTGTAAAATAATGGTTGTACGCAACGTGATGTACTCTGAGGAATTATGCATATAAAAGTGAAGGTGCACAGACTTTTCTGTTGGAAAAAATCGGATGGAGTAGGAATCAGTGTTTGTCTGCTTCTGAAGGGGACGACAACCTGACGAGTTAGATTTCTGCCATTATAGGTAAAACTTGGGGTGTTTTTATACTGAATTTGCATATTGCCAAACTTGTGCAACTCTTTATCTATAGAAGAAGTTCATAGAAGCCTATAGAAGAAATTATCATTTGGATGATACCAGGTTTAATGCCGTACAATTTTTTCTCCAATTTTAATCAGCCTTTCAAAACTCATTTTTCAACCCATTCGTTTTATTGTTTTATCAAATCCTTCATTCAAGTGTTTTTGCCGTTCATTCATGTGTTTGAGAGCAATATTTTTATAACTTTTAAAGTTGTGATAAAAATATCGCATTCTTTGGATGTTAACAGAAAGGTACAATTCCTCTTTTAATTCATATCCTGCAAGCCTTTTGATATGGAGGCGCAGCAATCTATTGACGTTAATTTAACTACTTTCTCTATGCGATATTTCGTTTTATTTTCAGAAAATTTTTAATGATTCTAATGAGTGTGTAAAATAATTAAAGGTTACTGCGTCCAATTCCTACCGAATGGAGAGAACCTAAGGAGGAAAAGAAGGGACACTATGAGTGGTTTTCCGATCAGGCACACAAACACCAAAATAAGAGAACAGTACTTCGTGTCATGGCAGTAAAAACTATGATATGGAAAGTACTTCTGTTGTCGCCGTAGCGATGATGGGAGAGAAAAATAGAATTTCAAGGGTTGCCAGGTTCGTGCCAAGTGGTTCAAAGTACGGAGAGAGGAGAGCTGCTAGCTGAAGGATCAGACGACGCGGGAGAAGGCAAACGAAAATAAATGAAAGACGGTGCAGCGAAAAGCTATTTAATTAAGTTTGAAGTGTGAAAAGTATTTAGGCATGATTTTTTTTATTATATCCCGAGCAACATCGGGTATATCAGCTAGTTGTTTTATTAGCAGAACTGTAGATTTGTATCAAATTTTGGTATACACGAAGCGCAGGTAAAAGTAAAAAACAGCACTTGCACGAATTAGCAGTACAAGCAGACAGGAAATCACTAACAATAACAGCAATAGCACGAACGGTAGCTCTCTGCGTCGCACAGCTGACCAACTCGCAAAGCGAACAAGTCTCCAAAGAGATTCTTCGAACTCCGCAGACAGACGTTCAGAGACGACACTCTCAGCAACTCCCGGGTTTTTATTCCTTTCCTGACAGGATGTGACGTCATATAGAATCATCTAGTAAATTCTGTTTGTCTCCGCCCCTAATAGAAATATCGAGAAAATTCCAACCTTTTTTATGTCCTTTTTCTCGCCAAGGTCGAGGGTCGATGGCTGGATTTCCCCCCGGCATTCCCATACATACCCCTGTAGAACTCTCTTCCCAACCATAAGACTAACATTGCTGGGAAGCGACTTTCCATGTTCGTAACAAGATGAAACGCGTGGAAAATATACGAGAAAATCGAGGGGAGAAATCAAAACGTAGGTTTTCTCTTTCGACAATTTTACGTGGCTATGCGTATGATAACGCTTAATACATGAATTATGGAAAATTGCTCATTAATTTTGGAAACTGAGAAATGATAATAAATAGTTTGATCGATATTTTGGGCGCTTTCTCCCTGAAGTTTTTGTACTTCGAATGAATTATATTTTATTCATGAGTTAAAAATTCATGTTGTAAACAATGTGAAGCCATCAGTATAGCTGAAGAACTAATCTACTTCAAGCGGCATTGTTACTAATTTAGTCTTAACTATTTCATCATAATCAGCATTGTTTATTCTCCAGACTGTCACTCATTAAACAGCTAGTTTTAATAGTAATCCGCGGGAAGTATAAACTTTTCCTAAACTCTTGTTTGACTAGACGGAAATAGCAAAAATAGTGCTTAGAAAATTTGGTATACATAATGTAAAAGCTTGTTATGCTCCATGTTCAGTATTCTTATATAAGGCTGGCTGCATAATGCCTTCTGTGGAGTTTGCATAACGGTAGAGAAATGAATATTATATAGAACCATTTTAGGCATGAAACATTAAGTGACCACCATCAGTTTTTAAGGGAACTCTATAAATAGTAAAATATATTGGATGCTGAAGATGCGTACTCGATGCCTAATTTTATATAGTGGGTTTTGCTTTGCTTTGTTTGCAGTAATAAAAGAAGGTAATTTCAATCGTCGTGATTATTGGGGACTATAAATATTTCTGTGTATTTTTAAGAAAATCTTTCATTTATTATTTTAACTGGCATGTCCGTATTTGGTTTTTAAAAATAATGCGAATAAACCGGAAGAGTTTTCTTGCGAATTAAGGGAAATTATGGTAAAACAGACAAGAAAAACTGTTTTAAATAAGGGAAAGACAGGAAGAATGCATTTTTTTTGTATGATTACGGATGGGCTGCGAGAACTACAGTCCCGGTAGAGACTATATAAATTCACTTTTCCCTTTTTAAGAGCAATAAGCGTTTTTTGTAAGCACATAATTAAGTATTTGGTGCTGCACCTCATACAGCTCATGTTTTTAACTTCTGCTCTTCTTGATGCTGTGTAGAACAACACGAGATTTACACATTCTAACGGATAATACATGATGTGATGAACAAATGATTTTATCTGTATTTGCTGATGAATCCTCGGTTAGGAAAAAAAAAACAAAAAAGATTGAGAAAGAAATGAATAAATTATGTTTTAATGTAGTTGCTGGGGGTTCTTTCAGCCCTTATGAGACAGCCACCATTCTATAGGAGATGGAACAAAAATAAATGACCATTTATAAGATTCGTATCTGTAAATCGTTATATCGGTTTTTGTCAAAGTTCGATTTTTGAAAGGGATTTTTTTTTTTCTTGTACCAGACTTAGGGCCACCGCCATGGAGACAAAACGTTAGTGTGTTCTTGTCCCTATATAAAGCCAAATGTGACGAGGGGGTCGAAATTATAATAGTTTGTCCTGGCACCGTTTACACGTGCGATAAGCCATTGATGCTGACCATGGGCGAAAAAAAAAAATCTTATTTTCCTCCGCTACGCCACTAGGGCCCCTGTTTATCCTTGCTACGCCAACTAATGAACTTAATCTTCAGAAATTTTAATCTGATTTAGTTAGAAAAAATGCGCTTAGGAAAGTAAACTATAAACACTGCAGACGTCTTTCAATCAAAAATCTCAGCCCTTCTATCCACTTTCCTTTGCTTTTGTTAATGCCACTTACACGACCATCTTAAAAAATCTCTCATCCTGATCAATCTGATGAAAATAAACTAACGAAAAAACAAACACAGAAAGCTCATTCCACAACACTCATCTTGACCAAAATAAACAAAGCCCAGAAAGGGGAGACGAAAAAAAGTCCTAATCGCCCGAAGAGCGATCGTGCAGGAACCGAGCGCTGCGCCTCACAAAACCACCCGGTCGTTATTTATGGGCCGTTTGATCTTGGCAATGAAAATGGTAGAAGCCCAACCTTCACCTTGACCCGGTAAAAGTGTGGTGCGTTTGGGCATCGATTTTTCCTCGCCTTGGCGTCGATTTCTGTCTGGCTCGTGGCTGCTTTGGCGGCATGGCGGTGACGTCAGACACTTGGTTGGGGCGGAATTGCGTCATTTTGAAAAAAGCATGCCACTTTTACTAAGAGTATGATTTGGGGTAAAATATCTATTAAGATATAATAAAATTATTGTTAGGGTGGAGTGCCCTGCTTCTGAAATGTAACAGATGGTTGCATTGAAATATTTTTGCATTTGATTGAAAGATATTAAATTAGGCTGCAAGTGATTTTTACCAATCGAGTAGTCCTTGATAGCCATTTTTTGTGCCAATAAAAATGAGTATAAAAATATATGTATAACTGCATATATTAAAACGTGATGCAGTAGGCAATGCTGTGTATGAAATGGATATGTTCTGACGTTTAAGGGTTGAAATAATTTTTTCACAATCAATGAGAAGTGTTAGAGGGGGATAATATATATGCCAAAAGAACCAAAATTTTGATACTTAACCTTTTTTTAAAAAAATACAGTAACGAAATATTTTTTAACCCTCCGTTAGTAACTATTTACGTGCAATTTGCATCTATTAGCTGTTTTTATGCATTGCAATTCTAATTCTTCCTACAGAATACTCTTTTACATTCTCATTAGGTCTAATTATTATAGTTATAGAGGAAAAATTAGTAAAACCGGATGAACATGTCATGGAACAGATTTTATATCCTCTAGGTACATTGCGACCATTTAAGGATGAAAATCATAGCGACTTAACGGAGGGTTAAAATTTCATCTCGCTCGGACCGTTTACAAATCGCATTTAGCCACTGGCGTAGCTGGTGTAAATGGAGCTTGAAACATGTTGGTTTTTTTTTTTTTTTTTTTTTTTTGGCCCACCTCGTCATATTTAATTTTAAAAAGTGAAATAAATGCACGTTTTGTCTTCGCCGTGCCTCTAAAGACTGACGCCGGGGTAACAATATTAGGGTAAATGGCGTCTAGGGAATATGATTTTTTTCCCGACCATGATCCTTATCAGGTGCGTAGCAAGGATAAATGGTAAGGCATCGTTTTTTCGCTCCCTTCATCATATTTGCCTTTAAAAAATGACATAGCCTTCATGTTTTTTTTCTGTGACGTTTGGGACATGTGTACTCCTTACTTCCCCCGTCGTTATGCCATGGATACTACCTTGCTCCTTTATCGCTAAGCCCCCGCATTTCATGTACCCTATTTTGCATAAAAAATTTGAGAAGCTCATCGTAACCAATGGATAATTGAAATTAATATGTGTACTGCACAGTTGCTTGTCGTTTTAAAGTTTTTGTCTCCTGCGACTTCATGTTTATCTGAAAAGTCTTGTCGCGAGGCTTAAATTAAAAAGTTAATTACAAAAATATTGAACGTTAATTATTGATAAATAAAAAAAATTTCAATCAAAATAGTTATTTAGCAAATTTTTATAAAATGTTTTTTTTTTTTTCTTTTTGTTTAGAATTGAAGAATGTGAAAAATGGCGTAATGAAAGTTATCGCGCTGGCGTCGTTTGTATTCAATGCGACTTGCAGTTTAAGAAGCCCTGTAATGAACAAGTGGTGATTTTTTTCAATGATAAATTTACGTATTAAAAAGAAACTTTTAAGTGGTTGCTCCGAAAATGCAATAATCTGAAGATAACTTTCCGCTCTAAGAATAGTTAGAATTTTTTAAAAATAGAATCTTATTGAATGTTCCTATCCGGACGCAAATCTTTCAACTGCAGTCAGACATGATAAGATCAAAATTAGTTAATGGCAAGTCAAAATTTTTGCTCAGATAAGATGGGAAGAGAATATGATTTTAAAATAATTGCATTTCAAAAAATGTAAAAAAGGGTAAAGGCAATGGCATACAATTAAATCTCTTAACACAGTGCTATTTTTCGCACATTGAGAAAATAATTCAATCAAAAGTAGCCATAGGAAGTACAACCTTTCACCCATTTGCTTCCGTAAGCGGAATTATCTACATTATTCCGCGGCTCGATAAATAAACATCGTCGCTAGCGTATTATTCCGCGGCTGGTGATAATTAACAGGTATTCGTGTGCGCATCATTCTGTCTACGAATACAAATGTGTTTAAAAAATTCTGGAAAATATTTTTCATTTTCTCATGAAAATCGTTACATTATCAGGCTTTAAAAAGTAATCTTGACCATTTATTTATTGAAGCCTTAAATGTTCCGTATTAATGTTCGATTATATTACAGTTTAATAATTTTAATATGATATGCTACTGAGTGTCGTTGTATTATTTGTTTAGTTTAGTTATATTAACGTCTCGTGTTGAAGCAACACTAGGGCTACTTTGGAATGGACTTTGTAATTTTGAACAGTTGTCAGATGACCAGTACGACACTTAAGTTGGCACTCCCTGTCCACTTCTGTACCATACCAGCTTAATGAGGTTCGGCCTACAACAGCGTTACATTTATATGTGAATATACTGTTCAGCAACGGATTCCGAAACTACCACTTTCGGACGATTTTACACCGGAAAGGGGTGTCAGGCAATGAGTCATATGAGCGCATTTCTGGAGTTATTTGTTAGATCACGCTCAGTAAAATGTAAACATCGCCCTTCCATTCTTCACTTTCCCCCTATTTTGATGAAAATAACTCCGCCCGGCGCATGCACAAAAGCGCGGAGGGTTTCCGAATCCGTTGCTATACAATAGATTACAGTACTGGATATATGGATGGGAATATTTTTGAAAAATTTCGATTTTTCCCGCTTCCGTTTTCTGAGCTTATAGAATTTTTTAAAAAGCTGCTCATCGACGACTTGTATCATCAAGAGTTTGTTGCTTCATAAACTATTCAAGGGGGGGGGGGGGTGTTCAAATAAAATTTCGCAACTAAAATAAACGTAACATTTTTTAAGGATTTATTAATGTTATTAAACCTTTTATGCATACTGCTGTAATGAATTCGGCGTCGCACTTATAGTTAAAATGAAGCACCTAATGAAATCAAACAAAATGCATGAAATAATCGGTGATTGCAGAAACCACACGAGTCCTTAATATCAAATTGCTGGGAACTTTTTAAAAAACTTATTTTTTTAAAATTAGGGATTAAAAATTTTTACCCGATAGATTTTATATACCTATAAAGTGACTTTATCTGACTCTTGGAATTTTTTTCACTCATGTGAATATCCCCTTTAGAATGTGAAAACAGCATGAACGCAATTTTGAAGAAGAAGAAGGAAAAAAACCTCACATGGTTTTTCCAATCAACAATTCCAATGTAGCGATACAAAAGCTATTCTATAAGCTTGCAAGTTTATCTTAGATAATTTCTTTATTCATACAGCTTTGGCCGGTATTGCGATTTTGATTAAAAAAAAAATACACTGTCAAAATTTTAAATCTTTTGAAAATATGTTGAGTTTTATGCTAGCACAAATAGAATTTATTTTTATATCGAATTAGTTCTTGTCATTGGAGTCAGGAAATGAAAAGAAACCAAAATGGAAATACCCATGTGGGATTTAAACGATCAAGTCTTTCAGAAGCCATATGCAGTGCAGCTGCTCTTGATACATAATAGAATTATGGATTTTGATTCGTTTTGTTTGTCATGAATCACTTAAGCTGCAACAAAAACCGAAACTTTTTCTTCATTTAGCATCATTGTATCGTTTGGCTTCCAAAGATATTGTCTATTGTTTGAAAACTAACATGGTTAAGTTTTTGTGAGATAGAATACATTCATTGCTTCAAATAAGTTACCACATGTGCATTTTATACAATAATTAAGAATATTAATTTTTAAACTCGGGGGAAATTTTTTCTTCCTTTTCCAAAATGAGTGAAACGTAGCAGATTAAACTCGCCATATTTAATATTAAACTGTTCATGACACATGTTTGCACTGTTTACAATTTTTTCCTTATCTTCATTAGTCTTGAGCGATTTATTAATAAAACAATTTACTTGTTCCAAAAACGTAATAACTAATGTTTTTAATCAAGAAATTTAAGTTTAATTAATTTGGTTCAAAATGCAGAATCAGTATTTTAAAAAACTATTCCTCCTGTATTCTAATTATATCAATAAATCGTCTTTTACACAGGGAAGAAAATACGGATGTTTAAATTTGTAATAAATGATGAAATCGACTAAAAAAAAAGTAATAAAATGCCATCTAATCTTTCATCTTCACTTTGTGCTATTATTTTAACAGAAGTTTGTTCAAGCACAAAGGCTGTGTAGATATTTTATGTGCTTACATGCTTGATCTGAAAAAAAAAGGGGGGTGGGAAATCCATACTTTCAACTGAAGTTCTTTTGCACACCTTATATTGACAAAGATTTTTAGAGAAAATGATGTCTAGTTTCTGCGAGAGCTTTTTCGAGAATGATTGTGTCTTATCTCTTGTCAAAACATGTTTACTGGGCGAGTTAAACCTATAACTTTGAACTAAAATAACTTCTCAGAGAATCACTAGATGGCGCTATGAATGCATCGAATGAGAGAGGGTTTGAAAGGAAGTTGTTTAAGGTATCTTTCATCCTTTTTCATTATATCTTTCAAACCTTCATATTCAACTGAATATCATATTTTTATTGGTAAAAATTGATATTTTTGTGGTGAAAATGCAACACAATTTTTCTGGAAGTTGTCTCCCAACATTTAAAAAATTGACCTAAGCCTTCGAGAACAATAGTGAAAGTTTTGCTTATATTCAAGATGAATTCAATGGAAGGATTTATTTTGTCACTAGCCTGTGCTAATGTGTTACCTCTGAAAGTTCTCACTTGAAAACATTATTCATTAAATTGTTTTTCCCTGTTCTTTTCAATAAAAAAAAGTATGTACTATCAGCACCAACTCAAAAGTTATTTCATTTCAAAGTTGCAGGTTAATTAAACCTCAATCTGTATACGAGTCAAAGAATTACATAATTAAATGAATAAATTGTTTTAGTTCTACACAAGGAATAAGAAGACAGAACCATCATTTACAGATGAAGCCTGCAGTAGACCTTGATTGTGACTGATTCTGGCAGTGTGGTTAGCTGGTTGTTGATTAATGATACAACCACTATCTTCCCTGCCTCAAACAGCTACTTAAATACTCCATCTTTAATCATGTTGATTGACTGATGTCAACTGAATGTTAAATTCAAAATTTAGATTGGTAAGTTTAATATAGTACATTTTTGTCTCTTTCTTTAATTTTTAGTGGTAATGTTGCAGTGGAATATCTTAAGTATGTATGCATTAAAATTTTAATTCATGCACACATTTCTAACTTTTTGTCAGAGTGGTTAATCCCAATGTACAGTAATACCCTACACTTCATGTTTTCCACACTTTTTGGTGGTTCCATCAGATTAACTCATTAAAGCATAGATTTCAATAAATTTCTATTAAATTACATTTAAAACACGAAGACTATGTAAACTGTGAAGTAAAATAAAAAGAAAAAAAAGGTCCGATTTTTAAAAAAAATTTAAAAAACGATTTTTTAAATTTTTTTTCTAAAAAATCTTTTTTTACATAAATATTAAAATTTATTGAAATATAGTAAAATATATCCAAAAATAAGAATCACTTAAATTCCTTGCAGAACCTCAAAAATAAATCAAAGATTTGGCGAGTTGAATGGTGCAAGGTCCAGGTTTGACCATGCTGCACCAAACACTTGATTTTGAGGACCTAATCTAATTTGCCCAAAGGACCCAAGCACAAAAAAGAAACAAAAACCAATGGAAAGAACTCAAATGAGCTTATAAATACCAATATTACGTAAAAAACAAGAATAAATTAGGGTGGGGTTTTTCTCCTAACAAGTCTTTTAAACATATGTTTCTACCGAAATTCAGACCATGCACTTGAATTTTTTAACTGTTAAGTGACACTGCATGCATGTGGGGGCAATGGCTCAGGCATGAGTAAAAATGTATGCATCAGACGAGTGTGTTCGATTCTGAGGCAATTTAGCATGACCGACTGCTTTCCATTTAAAGCATAATTTTTTAAAGGTTTAACCATCGGATGAATCTCATGCAACTTGACTTAAGAACTTGGGACCAACAAAATCAAAACATTTTTTTTTTGCTAATTGATTTTTAACAGCCTGCAGAGCATCGCATAGGAAGACAAAATTTTCAACTAGTACTGCAGGTTTCCAAGCCACTTTATCAGTCATTTCATTCCCTACAATTCCTGAATGCCCTAAGATCCAACAAAACATTATATTCATGCCTTTTCCTGTCAAATAAAGATAAAATTCAGCACTATAGGATGACTTAAAGGAGAAACGCTTCTCAGTGCTTTGATGGCACTTTTTGAATCTGAGTACAGTCAAACCTGTTTTTGTGCAGTAGATAGGGACCACAAAAAAGAAACAGCACAAATAAAATATTCAAAAATTTCCATAAATACTTAAAACAAATAATTTTTTACAACACATTAGAGAAAATTTTTTATGCGATGGGAGAGGGATAGCATAAAAAAAGTCGCACCTAGAAAATATGTCCAAGATTTGCGAAACAGTGAGAAAGTGCTTTCAAACAAAATAAATAATTAAATTACACACGACACATAATTAAATGCACATAATTCACTGCTACTCGTCATAGTCCAAAAAGCGCATCTTGTGATGAACTGGTTCAAAATCGGGAAACTGTTGATAACAAATGAACATAGCGCCTAAAGGCGAACAGTGCCTTACAGTGCACATATGTACACGGATAGAAAACATTACAATGCTAACACCGTTGGAATTCATGTACTGCATAAAAAAAAATCTCACAAAATAAATCCCACACACAAAAAAGGTTTGACTGTATAAGAATTTTTTTTATAGCCCCCTATGCTGCTATTTTGACCAAAGCCATTAAGTAATCAAAGGGAAAAATAAAAAAAAGTAAAGTAATAGTAAAAAGTAAGTAATAGTAAATCAAAGGGAAAATAAAAAAAATTCGAAATGACACTTAGACTTCAAAATCTGGCTAACTGGTAGTAGATACCTGCTGAAAATTGTTTAGGAGTTTGGTAATACTTATTGCCTTCATAGACAAAGCAAAGAAGAAACAATGGACTCCATTCAGTTCAGCCGTGGAAGTGAAATGTAACTGTCTTAACCCATTAATGCCTAGCATCTTATTAAGTTAAAATACGTAGTAAGTAATTAATGTAAGTGGTTTCCCATGTTTTACACCACTAATCTACTAGTCCCTTGAAAAGTGTCAAAGAGGGATAATATTGTATTACCTAGCATTTAAACCACTGCTGTTGATGGAAAAAATATTGGAATAAAAAAAAGATTACTTCAATTTTATTTACTGAAAATTTTTATTTTTCTTCTAAGTAAACTTGATCACAACTTTAATGTACACATAATATTTACAGAAACAGCCATGCTTTAAAGTTCAGTTTTTGTGCTCTCTGGTGGAGATGGTTCGGCAGCTGGAAAAAAAGATGAGAAAGTCTGTTTAATCATCATATTAGTGTGGAAATATTATGTACAGGAAAATTTGCTTTAGTTAAATCTAATTTGTGATATTTTATTGTAAAAATACAGCCACTATATTTTCATGTGGAATTTAACATACTTTTATTGATCAAATTGTTTAGTTAAAAGAAATTCATTCCGTAATAGCTAATATATATATATATATATATATATATTTAAAAAATCATGGTTTCAGATATTTCGCTAAAAAGCATTTTTTTATGAAAATAGCCAAAACTAAACCAAAATAAATGAAGTTTTCTATTTTACCATTTTTTTTGTTGCAAGACTGTACACAGAGAGGAGAAATTATTTTGACAATTTTTATTGTACACCAATAGGTAAAACCAATTTAGAAATTGGATTTTCTGCTTTTAAAAATAATAAACCGTGCATTGCTTTTTAATTACTTAACATAGAATTCTCCACATGAGTTAGAAATGCCAGGGCTTTTTAAAGTATTTGTATAAAAAAACGGCATTTCCACTGATTTCTTTTTACATATTTATTCCACCTAAAAAGTATCAAAACCTTGTAATTGCAATCACTTGGAATTGAATTTATGAATGTAACATAATTATTCTTGTAAATATATCTTTGGTTAAACATTAAAAATTCAAGGGAAGACAACTTCACATATCGACAGAAGTGCATAAATATGTAACACAGTAATACACAGATTGAATATGGCATCTAAAAGATTTAAATGCTCAAAATCTGTTTTGTTTATAGAAGTCCTGCATCATAATTACAATAACATTTGATATTGCAGCAAAAATACAATTGATAAATCTAATTTTAGTATTCTTATAAAATATTTTTTTAAATACATCAGGGTATAAAAGCAGTTAATGACACGATTAAATGACTGCTGTTTCATAAAAGAAGTTCTATAATAAATTTTTACAACTACTGAAACTTCCGCTTAATGATTCCCAATTAAACATTGCTGTATACTGTTTTGAATTTTACATATTTGTATAGGGGAATAATGTTCCCAAGTTTTCTGGAAATCATAGGACACTGGAGGGACAACCCTATTCATGAAATTTCCAAAAGCAATTCGTTGCTCCATCTCCTTTCAAAATTCTCCAGTTTCACCAGAAAATTCCAGTGACACCTGCTGCATAATCAATAAAGAATGTCAATTACTGTGAATCACTATGTGGAAAAGGGTTAAGAGGAGGTGAAAGGAAGAATGGTTAATATAAAAAAAGACTGACAGAAGGTTACAAAAGAAGAGATTGGTGGAGAAGTAACCACTCGAGCAGCTGGACTTTGAACAAGTGACAAATCTTCACCACAATGGATCAAGTACAGTAATTTCAACTACTATGTTATATGGACTGATTAGAAAGCTGGATTGCTTGTGAACGAATGACAATCACCACCTCAACGGTCGAAACACATTAATTTGAAATTCTACATGAATAAGGTATAAATAATGCAAAATGAGTAGATGGTAACTATTTTTTCATGTCCGTTGTCACTACACCTTGGGATTCAATTTAATCTAGTTTAATGTATCTATATAAATAAAATTATTAATAAATTTTCCTATTAGAATTACCTCCATTTATTTATAACTTTAAATTAATTAAAATTGTGTTACATTAATTGCATAATTATTAAGACAAAAGTGGAACCTGGACTATGATAACCACAGCCAAAACATAAGTCAAACAGAATGCTAGAATTCATAGAAATTAAGAATTTGCTGTAGATAAAAGTAAAAGAGAACATTCAATACATAACAGTTTTGTACCAAGTGACTCACTGTAATGCTTTTAAATGGAAGTGAATAAGAAATGCCAGTGGATATCATTCACAATTTTGAAAACAAGATTTAAAGATTACTAATTTAAAATGTTTTCTCACTTGCAAAAACTCAAATATATCTTATCAAGTTATTTTTAATCAGTGTTACCTGTAATAAGAACTTTGACAGGAGTTGAAGTCAATGTTGGATTTTCTTGATCTCCAGTCACTTCACAGATCCATTCCCCATTATCTCTGCCTGCTTTTGCTCCAGAAATTACAAGACTGCAATCACCTGCCAAGCGATCTCCTCTCCAGTTGTAGTGTGGGTAACGATCCAAATTGTAACCAATGTTTTTACCATCTTTAAGCCAAAGGCAATCTCCAACTGGATTTTCAACAACACATTCTAGAGTTATATCTGAATTTTCAACTACTGTTTGTGCCGTTGGAGTTTCGACAAAGGCCTGCACACCTAAAAAGAAATTATGTAAAGATTTGTGAATTTCATTATTAAGATGCAGATTTCAATTCTTTTAATAAATGATTATGCTATATAATATCAAATACAATTTGATGTTTTCCATAACATAAATACAGAAATGAAAGACTTGATCTATTTTCATGATCTATTAAAAAAAACCAATTTCATAAGATAAATAAATGTTTTTGCGTAAAAGATTAGATCTATAGAAACAAATTTTATAATGAAGAAAATCACAAAAAACAACTTTTACTAAAGACTACAATAAGGTTTCAAAAAGAACCTTAATTATGGATTTAAAATCTAATCCAGTAAATGAAGAATTGATTGTCAAGAAATGGAAACTTCAGATATCTGGAATTCATAATCTTTTAGGTAAAAATCTAAAGAAAAATAACACCCAAGAGAGTGTAGTAAAGGACAGAAAAAAATAAGGGGTTAATTGAAAATGCACGATTTTTGCTTACTGATTAACGACCATTCTTTCAGAATAACAAAACATGAGCATGAAAACCGAAAATTTCCTTGTTTCATGTACATAATGTTTTTTTTTGTTTGGGAGAAAAGCATAACTAGATTGCTAATTAGTGAACTGGTGTGTTTACCACTAAGGTTTCAGAGGTAATGTATATTAAAGAATAAGATGGAAAACTAGTTTTAATCATAATTTCAGAAACTTAAATCAACTACATCAAACATATGGAAGTATAATTATATCGCCTTAAATCTTTCTCACCTAAAAGATGTTAACACACAATGCTAAACAAACACATAAATTAAATAAATTGTAATTGAAAATAATAAAAATTGAGTATCTTGGTGGAAATGATGGTGAAAGGAAGGACTACTGTTTTTGAAACATGGTTCTTATTTCATCTAAATTCTCCATTAAAATTTTAAAAAGGCAATGGAATGCTCATTATTTAAATCTCTTATTTGTTGAACAGTATTTTTAAAAGGATTTTTATTAGTATATTTATTAGATGATTCATCTGGGTAAAGTTCTTTTTGTAGTCTTAAAATTATTTAGAGTTTACTGATTAGAATATAGTTTCAAGAGGCTGTGTCAAAACAGTTTCATGGTCCTCTTCACCAAGACAAAACTTCATAATAGTCTATTTTTCACTGCAATTGCAAATCACATAATTAGGAATCAATTAAGATTATCTCCTTTCTTTCCCTTCTAGGTTATTTAATACAACATGCTTTTGATTTGATAACATTTTACTTCACACAATGTTTTTTCTTGTCAAAAGTACAGAGAAGAAGTAAAGTATATGTTCTCTGACATTCGGCCTAGCAGAAATGTCAAACCAAATAAAGCTAATATGAATGACATAGTGATTTTGATATTTGCTACAGATATCACTTGATATACAGAAATGTAGTGGAAGGATCAAAAAGAATATCTCATATTTTAAATGAAAAGAATTTTTCGAACTTTTATATTTGAATGAAACTGCAGATCTTTCATTATTTCTGATATCAAGCTATTTACAAAACAAGAAATATATTTCGACCATTTCATATCTAGGAAAACTTATCTTCCTATTTTTTATATTTAAAAAAAAAATCCAACACCATTTTGGATACTTACAAGTGAATTCTAAACATCTAAACACAAGCATATTAAAAAAAATTATATATATAGTATAAATGCCATTTTAGCATATGATGAAATTACCAGCTTTCTTTGGAAGGGATTTTCCCCCTTAGTATTAAAATATATATCCAACAGTTGACATACAGTTGAGTTATTATCTGATGCCCTGTTTTAACCAACATCAGTTCTGAATTAATCAAATATCATAAATTGAAAAGTGTAATCTGTTATTTTCACTATAGTTAGATGTGTCTATTATTAAGTGGATATTTGTTTGTTATTTGTAAGGCATCAACGTCAGGCTCAGAAAGGAACCGGGGGTACTGCACAGTTGGTGTTGCTTACGACTCTTTATATCATGAAAAAGCAGCTAGAAAACATCGATCAATTGAGAACGAACTTACAATAACATTTTTTTTTAAAAAAAGGTCATTGTTTTGTTTTTATAGATTCATTTTAATGCTGTGTTTCCTTATTTAAGACAGGCCTAGATTATTAGTTTGTCAAGTATAATTTTTCTTTTAACCCCTTCCAGGCTCAATTTATCCCGAATTTATGGTCCAAAAAAAATGTCAATTTTGTGCCCGAATCACTATTGGTTTCAGAAGAAAATTCAAATTCAGAAGAATCCGATTCTGAAATATCTAAGCGATATTCATCTTCAATATCATCTAAATCAGATTCACTCAAATCAGAATCAGGCTGCACACACGCTATGATAATAAAAAATTGGATAAAAAAAAAAACTATCTACGAATTCTCACAAAAAAAAAAAAAAACCTAAACAAACAGACCTTAGAACAGTTCACTTTCAACCTGCAATTAGTATAGTGCTACCCATCTAGTGGCTAGAAATGTCAACAAAAGTCATCGAAGCAAGCGTATAAAGAATTTGTGAAAGGCTCGCTACACAGTGTAAAATTTTATATTATATTGCCTGGGCTATACTTGGGATAAGCCAGATTTGAATGATTCGCAGATCGGGCAAAGCCAGGAAGTTAATCTTGAAATGTAGTATATCATGAAAGTAATTTTAATACACAGTAATCTGCATCAAAGTTATTCTGTCTTTTCCTTTCCCCAATTATATGACATCAGCAATCTTATCTACATCAGATAACTGAGACTCAACTGTATTAAAATGCATTATGCAATATCATTACACGAGCAAAAAGAAATTCCACATAAAAGTTTCTTAAAATTACCAATTTTGATGGGAGTAAGTGTATTGGTAACAACTCCAGTCAAAAATTCTAGTAATACTTGAAGGTTCTGAATATCAGAATTTTTATCTCCAGAACAATTGAGTAGTGCAGTGTTTAACCAAGAACTTTGTAACTGAAAATAAAAAATATTTAACAATTATTCATAACAGAATTTTGTTAGAATTTGACAGAAAGTTAAAATAAAATATATAATAAAATCTATGAGGTTGAAAAATGGCAATGGTAGAGTGCTGTAAAGTAATCATGATTCTGAGAAAAATTTTCATCTATGCAAGAAGATACTAAATATAAAAAAATGTTTATATAGAGAATTATTATCAGATAAAGGAAAAATAGCACATTAAAAAAAAGAAAATAACTTAATGACAAATATGACAGAAATTTAATCTTTAACTATAATCAAAATAAAAATTTGATATATACTAAAAAAACAAGAGGATACATAAAGTTACTGAAATCATTCCGTGCATTACTTACAGTTGTTATATTTAGAGAACCAAATGCAGGCAACTTATTCGGAATACCCAGAGTAGTTTCTAGTTCATCCATTACCTAAAACACACATTGTAAAATATACAAATAATCCATAAACTGATTTAAAAAAAATCAAACATATAATCCAAAGAATTATTTTTTAAATGAATAGTAAAAGAAAAAAACAAAAGTTAAAAGTAATGTTATAGAGTTGACTAACTCAAGTTTACTATTTCAAATTATAGTTGGCGGCAACTCAGTTTGGCAGTATATTACAGCTAGCTGCATTACTTGGCTTTGTCCGAGATAAGATTTAAAATCATTCTTGTTCAGTATAATTAATTTTAATTATTACAAATTTCAAGACTTGACTTTATACAATATTTCCAGTCTCTTGTAGACACTGGAAATACAAATACTTGCCTTATTACAATCGGGCACAGTTTGGTTACAAATACCCTAGAATACACAGTAAATATATGTATTGCCATTTTAAAATCACTTAAATGATGATTTTTACTGCCTTTGGCAAGTAGCTTAGTTTGTCCATCACATCAATAGAAATCATCCAGTTAAATAAAGTTTACAATAATGCTGGCTAATGAAATATTTTCCAAGTCAAAATTTCTGAACCAAATAAATTTCGAAAGATGAAAGCAAAACAGAAGATTCAAACTAATAGCTACTGTGACCGAAAGTTGAAAAGTTTTCACCTTCAATTATATCAGTTTGAATTTCGATTCTTGCATATTGCTAAATTAAATCCAATGTTGATGGAAGTGCAAATGGATGCAACCATCTGCAACCATTTCCCAAATATTTTAGTTCAGTTTCTTGCCACATTATACAATTTAAAAGAATTTCATTTTCAAATGTAGCACAAAAAAAAAGCAAAGTTTCATTTAAAACAAAATAAAAGTATGTGGAACAATCCAGGACATTCAATTCCGGAACAGTCAAAAATTGGAACCATCTCAAGTAATCTGCATTCAGGGTTCGTACACATTTCCTTAAAAGAAAATCAAGGACTTTTAAGGACTAAAAATACCAAAAAATAAGGACCTCTAAATTGAATAAACTTAACGAATTGTCGCACGCATTTTTAAATAAAATCTCATTTTTGCAAATTCAACCTATTAGATGATAAATTATAATATAAAACATAGAAGATACACTACAAATTTAACACAACCAAACTCCTAAAAATATGAGTTAATAAATTGATGAAAAAAAACCCATGAAACTGGTAATCAAATTAAATATCTTTTAATTCCAAACTTTTTTCATTCAATTTTACATCCAAGGTATTTATTTTAATTTCTTTTTCAGAAATTGTTTTTCTTAGTTCATGCGATTGAATAAATAAATTTATGTCCTTTGACTTTTCAGCCTCATTAGCTAAATCATTTGCTTTCTCATTTGTTTGGTGCATGTCCGTTTGGAGGAACATTTTCTTTTGTTTTAAAAAATCTATTTCTTCCTCTAGAGCTTTTCGTTTCAGTTGTTTTCTTTAGATCTTTCACTTTCTAAATACTGCATGTATTTTGCTCTAGCTGAGGTGGCAGCCGTCCCCATTTCTTTAGTAATTTTTAAGTCATAAATAGCCCCAGACAGCTTAATAAATTCATGATTTACACGCTGGAAAATATATGAAGCATCTTTTAAGTTTTCTATTTCCAGGGCCGTGTTCACCGAAAAACCTCATTGTCCATGTGACAGTATTAATACCATTTTGATAATCTTCCAAACTCTTTCATAATGATCATTGCTAAAATAAGTTTCAAAAAAATTATCAAGGGAATCACTCTTTGGATTGAAAGAAGTAAATTCAAATGAATTTGGCTTTACAATATTTAACAGAAAATCTGCATAGAGTAACAAAATTTCGTCGCAATCTTTTTCCAAAATACGTTTATTTTGCGACAATACAATCAATACCTTTTTCATTTTTTCCTGTGCTTTTTCGGGATATCCAGCCATTACTTGTGGATCAATGCAAATCGCAGGTCTTAGTAGTGTGTAATTCACAGGACATTTCTGCATGAAATGTTTTATCATTGTTATGACATTTTTCCGACTATCCTGTCTGAGTGTGAAAACATCCTTGTCTGCTAATTCTTTATTTTTTATCTTTACTTTTATTAGTTGCTCTGCAGCAAATCCTAAATACGCTTAACTTTTATCATTATACAAGTTTGGGTCACTGAAGTTGAATTTGCATAAAGTCTCAGGTTTCTCAATTCTTGCATTCTCTGGTTTCAAAATTTTGAAATGTTGAATGCAATCATTCACAAGTTTTAAAAACATCACTGGCAAAAAATGGAAGTAAAGGTTTATCACTTTGATACTGTTCTAAAAATGGTAACAGCACTTTTGACAATCATTCCTATGGAACCATGGACCAATAAAGGCCATCTGTAACTCCTCCCTTATTTCCCAAAGTGTATGCGATGGATATGGATTCGTAGAACGCGAGCAGTGTCGTCCCCCCACCCCGACCCAATTCCGCGATAGCCACGTCGACCGAGATAAGAGCCGCCGAGAAGGAGGAATTAGAAAAACGATAATCGGTGAAATTTTAAATTTTTTAATAATGGCAGAGTAAAAAGTAAGGACTTTCAAGGACTTTTTAAAAATGGGGCATAAAAATAAGGATTTGTAAGGACTTTTAAGGACTAAATGTAAAAGTAAGGACTTTTAAGGACTTGTAAGGACGCGTACGAACCCTGGCATTGTGTTTGCTTTTTTTTTCATTCCCTAAATTCTATCCAGTTTATAACAAATTTGCAGTGCAAATGATTGTTATGAAACGAACCATTCAGCTTCAGCTAGAAACGGGAGATACAAAACCTAGTCTAAGTGCTCTTAAAAGACCCCACCCCTGCTACTTAAAAGGATTTTTCTTCTTCCTCAGTTGAAACATAATACTGTAATCTTGAATGAACTTATACACCGATTAGGAACACTTAAAAAATTTGTGAAAATTTTGAGTTTGAACACAAAGCATTGTATAGTACTTGACCGCTTTAAGGACATAGACCGAGTTAACTTGTTCTAAATACCACAGGTTTCAAAATAATTCAAACCTTAAGCGGTTAAACTAACATCATAGCAAAAATAACTGTTTGCTGTTTACGATGGTTTATAAATCATTTTCATGTGATAATTATATAAGAATTTATTTGCAAAAAACTGATCATAGACACCAAATTTTGGCTAAAGTTTTATTATTTAATTAAATAACTTAAGAAATAATTAATTTTGAAATTAATTTGAATGGGGAACAAAATAATTAAATGATAGAAAATTATTACTGTGAGAACAACCTAAAGCTGTCTGCAGGTTACTCTTGACAGTTTTAAAATAAAATCGTTATCAAAAGCATTCAACATTTCACAATGGGTATTTTTTAAACAGTATTTAAAAATCTGTCAGATAAAAATGTACATGGAAGAGAGGGTAAGATTTCTTTCTTATGTAAGTACTAAGGAATTCTATCAAATGGGTAGGCACAGTAAAAATCTTTTTTTTTAAAAACATTTTAAATAATAAAATCATTTTTTTAAATGTTGAAAATTGAATAGCATTTAAAATTTGTAATTCACATAGCAATACTTACTAAATGGATTGTAGGGAATATTTCAGGCTCAAGCCACACAATGTTTAAATTTGCAAATTCTGTGTTGTTAGTAACATTTCTAGCCAGCTTTGTAATTAAGCGATAGAAATAACCGCCAAAAGAAGAAGCCTCTTCTGCAATAGCTAGCACTAATATTTTGCTAGGATCAAATAGCTGAAAATAAATAAAGAAAAATGAATTAATTATGGTTTATTAACAGAAAAATATTCTGAACTAAAAGCTGATTCTATAACAAGTTACTTTAACAATGAGAGCTAAGCAGTTTCACATACCCTAAAAAATGCTAGTTTGATTTAATTAAAAAATGAAGTTCTAATAAACTGGTAAAATATACATGAAAAGTAAAAGTTAAACATGTGAATTTATTCAGTCATTAGACTAATGCAGAAGTAATGAGAAAAATAAGTAAGTAATAGTGAATTCAGATATTTCTGCCCGATCCATACTTTCTAACTTTCTGTGGGTTACCTTACGGTAAAAAAAAACTGAAGATGAAAATTATAGGTGTACTTCTTAACAAGAAATGAACAGAATTAAATGCATCATTTTTAACATAATTATCTTTTGAATTTAGTGAAGTTTTAAAATTGAAAGTATATTTTTACACAACTATTTGTCTGTCATTTGTTCATTGTCTGATTATATTTTTAGTAGCAAATGCTCTTTTAAAAAAATGCGATTTCCTTAAACATGAAAATTTTATTTTAATCTTTTTGAAAATGCTGATATTTTATAATATCAACCAGAAAAAGCAAATTTCTCAATCTTAATAACATAGAGAAAGGCAAAATAAACTTTAATTGGTTAAAAACAATTTTGCTCCATTTTTATTCATTTAATTCTGTAACAAAATTATTTCCTTAGGCCAGTTGTTCTTGAACAGTACACTGTAACATCCTGGGGAAGCTCGACTGCCTCATAGGGGCGACGCAAAATATTACCTAATTTCTATAAATACTAAAGCTTAGAGAATTTTAAATCAATTTGCTACTTCTTATTGGTGTGAAGCTGGATTGTCAGCAGATATCGTCATAAAATCAAAGTATTGTGCGAAAATCAATGCGGAAAATGAAATAAGGACAGGTGTGTCCAGTTTAACTCCACAATTTGAGAAAATATGTAGTGATTAACAGGCTCATCCATCCCACTGATATTTATTAAGTATGCTCAAGAAATTCTTACGAGACCTAAAATGTGTTTTACTTTTATCTAATCTATCAGTCAAACCTAAAAGTCAAATACTTAAGAAAAACTCACTAATTCAGATAGATGGAATGTTTATGTAAAATAGCTTAACAAATTTTATGTTGATTTTAAAATTTAACAGATAAGTAACAAACAAGAAGTGGAATTATTTTATAATCAACATTTTCATTTTTAATTTTAGTAATAATGGCAATCAGACAGTAAAGATATTTACAGTAAGAATCTATTATTAATTCATTACTAAAAATGAACTTACTGCAGGATTATTCAGATTATGCTCATTGATTTTGGTTAAAATTGATCCTTGATTGGCCTTTACAAATGCTTCGATGTCTGCAGCAGAAGCAGGCTAAATATATAAACATAAAATTATGAGACATTTCGAGTAGATTTATAAACAAACTAAATAAGTTAGCACCCAAAAATATTTATGCAATATTATACAATGACATTTTATGAAATATGCAAAGATATAATTCTTTTAGTTTCAAGTAAAATGCAAGATATTTAATTGAAATGTAAGAAATAGGATATTTAGTATCAAAATATAAATCTGACATACTGTGATTCCTCAACATCAAAGAATAATGTAAATGTAGAATGAATTACCACCTTTCCAAGTCAAATTACAAATGTTAGTTTAATTCAAATGAATTCAGAGGCTAGGACAACAACAGAAATATACCAGAATATTTATCGAATCTTTCTTTGAAAGACTGATAATGTGGCAAGTCATACTGTTTGATGGTAATGGCCAGTACCAAATAAAAATGTAATGAAGAGAGTAGAGAGAATTATTTTAAAATATTTAAACGTTGCAGAGGCTAAATCGCTTTAAGAAAATGTCAACTCAAGTACAACCATCAGATGGTCTATTTTCATAGAACAATATACTCGGATACACAGATAAACATATTATTTAAATTGATTGTGGTAGTCAGTCTTCATTTTTAAGCAAAGTATCTATAATCAAGGATCAGGTCACATGATTTGTCAATAGAAAAAAAAGAAAATTATTCCTTCCCATCATCAATAGATAAGTCTTGAAGATACCCGAGCCTCTTTTAATAAACTGTAAATGATAGATTGCAGTCAGTATAGAGACTTGGTCACTTTGTCTGCCACAGAAATCCATTTACAGAAAGCTATAATGAACTGCAAAACACAATCGTGCAGTGCCATCGAGAGTAATACAGAAATTAAATTCAGCATTTATATTCTGTGTTTCCAGAAACCTATAAGTTAAAAACTGCTCATTATTCAATTATAGTTGATATATATGCATATTTAGCTGCACATTATTTTCATGTGTTTCATTTTACACTGATATTTTAAATACCTTGCTTCAATACACTGAAAGTCTAAGCTAAGGTATCAATCAACTATTATAATATGTTCACTAACAAATGCATACATCAGCACTTTCTTCAGTCTGATGAAATGTGAAACTGACAGTTCATCGTATGTGCATCGCCGCCGGTAAAATTATATATCATCTGTTCAGAATTATATAGCAAAAGGTATAATCATAAAGAAAATAAATGTTTGATAGATCACATTTTCTGTATGGTGCTTTTCGTTGCCTTTAGAGACAAGAAGTAGAGAATTAATTCTTTTTTTCATGTGTGCCTCTTTTTGCAGTGGAAAAGTTAATTTAGAGTCTCAAGAGCAAAAATAAAATTTTTGTAGTGCCATAATGATTGTCACTTCGGCAATATCAGCCAAAAGACTGGGGGACCAATCTACCACATTTTCACTAAACAATTACTCTTTGTTTTGAAACCTGCATCTATTATTTTTTGGACAATTTTACTCTAGAGGGGTGACTGGCAGGAAGCCACGAAGAGCACCTTTCCATGATTTGTTGCCAAGTGCAATTTTCTTTTAGTTATTCTTTTTCTGATGCTTGTATTAATTTTTGTTTCAAATCTCTACTTTGTTCTAATTCAAACCTGTATTTCCTTAAATGCACTTAAAAGAAAGTAAACACATCTTCTCCATCTCTCACCTCACCCTATTGTGGGAAAAATCAAACAACTGGTGCTAACAAAGCGCTGAGCTTCCATAGTTGAAAATGGATATTATGTATCATGTTTTATAAACACTGACATGAATCTTTTGATAAGTTTTGCTTTGAGCTCTTTTGACCTTTCTAGTTGAAAGAAACATGTTTTCTGTTTCAATGATTCCAATTCTGAACTCTATATATTGCTGCATTTATATTCCTGTTTGATGTGCTTCTGTCTTTATATGAAATGTGGTAGGATGTATTCACTCATTGATAAAAGCTATTCATATAACATAGGGATGATGAAATAATACCTTCAATATAAAAGTGAAAAGTACAAAACAAATATTTAAACACAGAATATTGTTTAATGTTTAAACTTTTTTCAGAAAATTAATAGAAATAAAACCCTCACAAATATTTCATTTTAAATAGGTATGTCATTTTGTTATTCAAAATGTAAGTACACATTAAAAAGGGCAAGATCAAACTATTTCATTGATTGAGTATTTTAGCTATTGATATAAAAAATAAGCATAAAAGCAACATAAAATTTTGACACATAAAATTAACTTAATGAATTTTCATCAGAAAAATGAATACTATAGTTAATAAAACATTCTACCTATGTTCTACTTTTTAAATAATGTATTAAACTTCATATTAAAAATAATAATGAAAAGAATTTAAAAATGATTTGAGAACAAAATAAATGTGTTACAACAGTTTCTTTTGCAATTAATAGATATAAGTATCATAAAATAAAACATTTAAATAGATACATTTGTTTTGGATTTTTTATATATAATTATACAGTTACAAGCTGTTTAAAATGAGGAAATTTTTATTTAATCGTGAATGAAGTGAAAAGTGAATGCCAAATCATGAATCACTAGAAGTTCATTTGTAATATTATTTAGGTGGATTAGACCATCTCAATTATTCTAATTGTTAACAAAAGCAATACTAGTAATCATGTTCTGAAAAACGAAGATATTCAAAATTGAAGGTTTTGTTCACAAGCTTAAAATATTCTGCCTGAAGATATAAACAAAGAACAAATTTACTTACATTCAGGGACATATACTGGTGTTTTGGTAAAGGCTTCAAAGATGAATTTAAGCCTAACATTTGTCAATTTTAGATGATTTAGCAACCTAAAGAGATTTGTTCACTATTTTACGCTACTACACAGTGAATAATGAACATAAAAAGTTGCATGGTTTATTGAAAGCATTTTTTTAAAAAATAAAGTTATTTACTTAACAAAAACTGAAAAATATATTTGCTAAAGCTTGTTTACAAAAAATATACTGATACTATTCAAGAGATTATTCACTTTGACTTATACTAGTACTGAATCAAGCATGCTTCACAAAAAATATTCATACTACTTTGACCCATCAATGTCCAACTTAATTTAAAACATAAATTTCAGTAGATTTCTTTTGAATTTTGTAAAAAATACCAAGATTAAGGTAACTAATTGTGAAGCAAAATTAAATTCCAAAAATTTTTTATTGGGGGGAGGGGGGCAGAAAATCATTTTGAAAAAACTTTATACACATATATTAAAATATAATTACTATATTTTTTTTAATATTTACTATATATTTAAAATATCAAAATAAATAATAGTTTCTTTCTTGCATTAGAGTTTGAAAATAAATAAAAGGGAAAAAAATTAAATGATGACATCGACTTCAAAATCCAGCTAATGGGTGTATATGTCAGTTGAAGCCTGTTTAAGAAGGACACATTAAACAATGGAATCGAAAAAGGGAAAAAATTTGTTAAACAATGGAATCAAAAAAGGAACAATGGAATCGATTTAGCCACGGAAGTGAATTGTAACTATCTTATAAAAGGATGTCGAGTGCTAATGGGTCAAGTGTAATGCTACAATAAATTGAAATGTTTACAAAAATTTCTCTAAATAATACCCCAAAACATTTCAAAAGATTCAAGGATCAGCAAAATGCAACAGATAGAGTAAATTCAAAAATAAAATAAGTCATATGGGAAACAAATGTCTCTACAGTAACAAAATATTAATGTTATGGAATATATTTCACACTTTGGCTTTAAAAAATTGGGCATTATTAAAAAATTAACACCACAAATATATTTTATATAAATAAAATTGATACAATTAATTAAGAAGGAATTTCAGCTTCTAAATATCACTCCTTAAAATAATTTTATACCTGAAAAGACAACTTGCAAACCAATTTCATTAAAAAAATCTATTGAAAAGTGCAAAGTTTCCTTTTTATTGTTAAATTAAAATGAGATGATAACAGATATTACTTTAGATTACTTTACAACACTGCTGTTATACAAGATCTACAAATAACCAGTGATAGTGCGGCCTCCCCTAAACTTTCTCGTATACTTCTCAAAAATTTGTCATTTACCCTCCTCCTGTGTGGATAAAAAATTCGAACCTACTGTAACCCAGAATGCAATGACTATCAGAAGGTTTTCATTGTAGATTATAGCGATTGTAAAATATTTAGATGAAGAATCTAATTCAAAGATATGTGTATGTATTAAAACTTAGCAATATTTATTTTCTATAACACTCTAGCTAACTCCGCTAAAATGCGCGAGCAAAAAGAAAACAGGAGAAAATGCTTCGTTCGCCAATGCTGAATAGCTTGTGCATGTGCAGATTACTTCCAATACGCAAGTAAAAAAATTGAATATGCAATTTGCACACCTATTTTTTTAACTGACTGAAACAAAATTTGGGCACAGATCTATAATTAATGTTAGCAACCATCATACCAATTTTATTTATCTAAGTCAGAGGTTTTAGGAGATATAATTTTTACAAGTATGCAATTATATATTCCGACAGACAGTCAAACCGTCAGCGGATTTGGTCTAAAATTTGATACAAACCTACATTCTTGATGATAAAAATATGCACTAAAATTTATATACCTAGCTATTAAAATTTGTGAGTTATCGCGTTCACATTGACATGGATACAGACAGGTTTCTCGTGGACAGATTTTGTCCAAAATTTGATAGAAACCACATACCACATTTCATCCCTGTAACTCTAATAGTTTGAGTTATCGTATTCAAAGACACACAGACAGACATAGTTCCAAAATTGTGTTTTTCAGATTCGGAGAGGTTTAAAACGTGGAAATTCGTCAAAATCTCGAGTTTGAATTTTTTGATGATTACAATACTTTTTCTTTTTATACCAGAAAGTAAAAGTGGAGAATTGTGAACCATAAAATCACATCTATATGCATTTTACGGCTTCAAAAAATTATGTTTGTATATACATTATTCACAAATTTTGTATATAAATAAAACTTGATATACATAGAATATACAATATTTTTATAAGTTTTATTGTTTGACTAGGCATTCTAATATTTAGAACAAGAATGTCTTAATATTTAAATGCATTGACTGAATGAGAACTTCAATATTTGTCTAAACAATAAAATAAAGAGAATTTTGCCAATATACAAAAATATTTTGGCAACATTTTAAATTAATAAAAATGCATCTTCAAACTTGAATTGCTCTTTGAGTGGTTAAAACTAACACAGAATCAAGCACGCAGAAATTAGATAAAAATTACTCATCTGAAGGAGTGCATAAAAGAATCAAGGGAGGAAATATTTTATTAATTTACTGACTTTCAGTCAAGAAGCTTTTCCCATTTTTTCATTTTGAATAAAAATTTAGTGCACTGTCTAAAATATCTTACCACTCGATCATACGCTGCATAAAATCTAATAGATGGGCTAAGACGTGCTGCTGCTTCTTCAAAAGCTTGATGATCTATAAAAAGTAACAATTATTAAAACATATATTAACAAAGGTGTATTTTAACACATATATCATAGCAAGTACACATTATTAAAATTGCAAAAAAATACATAAAAAAATCATTTCAAATCCCATCTTTAACTGTAAATTTTATCGTAAGGAAAAGAATTTTCAAATTATTTTAAAATGTCCAACTTCCTCTTCATTTTTTAACTCTTTAAAAAGATTCAGAGATATGAAAAATGATAACCGTAGTGTGCATAAAACAGAGTAAAAGAAAATCAATATAATTATTCTTAAGATGTTATCAGTTTGTTAACTTGCTAAATAAAGACATGTGCAAAAGAATATAAAAACTAAGTGAAATTTTCATAATTATTCATCAACTGATTCAGATAAAAAACACAATAAAGTTGACGTTAAAATTTAAAACAAGTATAGAAAAAGAATAAAGCTTTATGAAACAAAAACATTCCATCTAGAAGAAAAAAAAAATAAGTAATAACTTATGTGCAATTTTTCATACAGAAATTTATGTGAAGTCTTAGAAATGACAAGTCTAATAATGAATGAAAAAAAGAATCCAAAAATACACTACATCACATTTTGATAAAAGTTCCTACATTTTAAACATTTGAGAAATTTAAAAAAAAAAAAAGATTAAAATTTCATAACATAATAGTAACAAATCAGAATCCTAGTTACTAAGACATATGATTACATATGGGGAATAAATAATTCTCAATTCAAATAAAGATAGCAACTATCATTATTTCTTTTAACAACTTAAGTATTTATATAAAGACTTAAAAAAGCCAAACTGCTACAAAGAAGAGCATGCAAATTGTAATTAAAGGAAAAATAAATTTGAATTTCACTCTTAAAAATGTATGTAACATTCTTGAGATTCATTTCTAATAACTAACTTGCATGAATAAGTCCAAACATGAAAATAATATGTTCTGAAATGGAAATTAATAGTTTATACTGCACACTTTATAACTTTTTGGTTTCATAGAATAAGTATATATATGTATAAAATGATTTCGTGGTTGTAGTCAGCAAAAGGCCGAGCTATTAAATAATTTTCATTTTATTATGGGAGAGTGACGGAATGTACGTACATCTCAGTTGAAGTTTTTTAAGCCAAAAGAGAACAGAAAATCCCTGCTTTTTCTCAGGTAGGGATTTAACAGATAGACACGTGATCAAAGTGAAGGGAATAATAGCTATTTTTAGTATATTACATGTTTCTGGGAAAATACAAGGAGTCGCTGATTTCGCGATTTGTGTGCACATAGAAACGATTAAAATATTCTTTAGTAATAAATATGCCAAAACGAGAGATTTAATATACCTCCAGCGTGGGAAATAAAATGAAACTGGAGTTTAAGAAAAGTGACTTTAGATACATTAAGACTTTAAAATATATAATATTAGAATCTGAAATAAAATTAAGTGAGATTATTACATATATACTGTAATTGACAAAACTTTGCTGCCTCAAATTTTAAAAAATTATTTTTCTAGCTGGAGACTTAAGAAATGTTTTCAATAAAGTCATGTATCTAAATTTTATTCTTGTTAAAACAAACATTTAGAAATAGCAGAATAATTTGATTTATTCATTTACAACTGTTATGAAGCAAAATTTTATTGATAGTAGAACCTTTATTGTATCATCCCAAATTTAAGAAATAAACTTTAAAAAATGGATAAGTAAAAAAAAAAAGGTTTCATTTCTATACAGCTCTTATTCATTAATTTAAATGATATAAAATGACAGTGCTGGACTAGTTCCAATATAACTTGGAAACACATGTACATAAAAATGTAATGGGATGATAACAATCTTAATATAAATAAAAGTCACTGTGGGTATGTATGTATCTATGTTCCACATCTCCTCCTAAACCACGGCACTGATTTCAACCAAACTTTGCACACTTATTAATTAAGACAAGGAGAAGATTACTGTCAACTTTTCAAAGTGCAAAAGTTAATTAAACAGTCGGTTAATTAAAAAGTAACCGAAACCGTTTTTCCGCTGTAAGTTGGAAGTAAGTTATACCCCGAAAATTATTTTGATACCATCTTAAAGTTCAAAATTTTACCTTTTAAATTATATCAATTTTATATCTGTGACATTTTCCATTCAATTTTTATTAATTTTTCAAAATTTAATTAAAAGTTTGCAGACGATTTTAAAATAAATCAAATTTAATGATACTACAGCTGATAGTGATGAGTTGTTAGGCAACGATGTAATTATTTTGCCATTATTTTTCTGTTTATTTTTTTTCAAATATCGTTTGGCAATGCTTTCATTGGTTCTTAAAGAATTCTGAAGCTTATTTAATTAGATTAAAAAATTGCTGCAGTTCATATCGCCTGTCATTTTTACCTGCGTTTCCTAAGAAATAATAAATCCTTAATATATTAAATGAGAAAGTGTGTGTTTGTTTGTTCCGCTTTCACAGCCAAACTACAAGCGGAATAACTTATTTTTAATGTCAAACATCACGCGATCATAAAGAAAGCTGTGACTGTGTGATCTTTCTGAGAAAATAAACAAATCATTTATTTACGGGAAAATAACTGAAATTACTCAACTCGATTTTCATTTTTCGAGTTTGCAGTCTATGTAATTTTAATTATTTATATTTGCATCTTTTCCATATCAGATTTTATTCAAGAAGTTGTCGAGAAATTGACGCCGGGACAGAAATCTATTGATAGATATGATATAGCTGCAAGAGTTTTTAGATTAAAATTTGGAAACTAATGTTAATTATAACTAAAGAAAAATATGCACGATATAGTATTTTGTTTTATGTATTCTTTTGAATGGTAGAAGTGGATGACATATAGCATGATGGATGGTATATTCCACAGATTATAAGGGCCTGATGAAACCATTGAGTACAATGATGTAATTTACAGTAACAAAGAATATATGAGGAATAGAGAATTGTTGTTGAATTGGTAACTTTGGCACTGATTAATGAAAGTTTAGGTCGGATAAATAAAAAAAAATCCCTTTTCGGCAAGCTTGAAGGCAAAGGTAGATTCCTTTACGCTAATGTTACAAAAGTAATGAAATATTACATATTGATCAATACAGACATAGCCAATGACTTTATTGTTTCTACACATTGCAATATTTACGCTGTGATTCTGTTTTCATGACATTTAATTTTTTACTATATTAAGGTTTTATCCTTCCATTTTTCATTCCAAAAGGTTATGCAAGATTTATTGGTCAGCAAATTGGTCAATTTTTTATATCCCAACACATAATCATTCAACAGGTAGGAATTATAAAAAAATAAACATCCCAGCAGCGCAAATATCCCCTAGATAACATTAAGCCAGCCTATCTGAAACAGTAGTAAGAAATTGAGACTTGACATGAATGAAGAACGACTCTAGATTAGTTTATTTAATCTAGGTTACCATATAATTGTGCAAACATTACTTTGTCATATGGTAAAATCACATGACATGAAACATTACTAGAATGGGATCATTTAGAGAACGCTCTGGTTACATAGATAATAGTCACTAAATTCTTAACACATACGGGAATAAAAATTATTAAATATTGTGGGTTCCAAATTTAACATGTGTGTTTAAATCATAGGATATCAATGCAGCCATTTTGAACAGGAAATTTAAATCTCCATTGACAGTTAAAAGCAAATACTCAGGCAGAAAACCCCAAAACAATTTTAAAGTTAATGAGATATTTTCCAATATAAAAAAGGATAAAAGGAACTCTTATATGTCTAGCTTTTTTGGCTATTTTATATTAAATTTATTAAACAAATCTTTGTGCAGCCATGTTTAGTTAAATATGAAATTAAAGCAATCTGTCAAATTAACTAATTATCAAATTAACTACTAAAATTAACTGTTTGATTAATTAAAATTAACTATTTATCTAAATAAATTTAAATATTTAGTTAATTGTGACGATATCGCCACTAAAACCTTATTTATGGCTCATAGTATATGCCAGCATTCTTAATCTTGTAATGATCTAATAATTATCTTAATTTAAATAAAAGTTATTGTGTCTGTATGTATGCTCCACATCTTCTCCTAAACCATTGGACCGATTTCAACCAGATTTTGCACACTTTTTATTTAAGACAAGAGAAAGTTCACCTTAACTTTTCAAAGCCCAAAAGTTAATTATAATTTCAGCTAATTAAAAACTAAGCAAGGCGTTTTTCCGCGATATCTTTGGAAAACATTATCTCACAGAACTATTTTTACACCTTATTAAATTTTTTTAAAAATTAGCATTTCAGTGACAAAAATTTCATTTCCATACAATTTGATTCTCTCATTAATATTTTTTCAAAATTAATTTTATACAGAAATCGTTACAATATTCTTTATTGTTGAAGAACAAAAATAATACGAATATATATAGTTGCCAGAATACATTCATAAAATTCTGCACTAATGCTAAAAGAAAATTTTAAAAGTAGACGATTAAAAATTTATATCAGGGCCAAATAAGGATCGATTTATTTTCATTCTTTAAATTAATGAGTATTTAATAGTTAATTTAATTGTTTCAAAATATTCATTGAAACATTCTTTCTTTTACTCTAGTAATTGTTAACGAAATTTGAAGCACCTATATAACAAATAATAATTTATGAAGAAAACAGCTATTTTTAAAAATCGTTTGTTTCAATTGATATTCTCATTTTAATTAAAAACGTTTCAGATCAGAAAAGGAATTTGTGTATTATAATTTTTATACAATAGTTGTTTTTACATTAAAAATATTAGACATGAAAACATTTTAATCCGGAGCAAAGAAAGGTATATCAGCTTGTTAACCATACAAAAAGTGGAAGTGAATGCGGCTGATGGGAGCACATAACATCTAAGTAATTCTTACTGTCAAAAAACTTTCAATATAAAAGTAGTTTATTATGATAAGGTGATAATTCCCCTAATTGAAATTTTCTTTCTATCTTCAATCGTAACGGAGTTATGGGGAAAAGATAAATTGGGGGAATTGAACATCACTTTTCAGCTCATAACTTCTAATCAATTGTAGCTGTCAAAAAACTTTTAGTATAAAAGTTGTTCGTTGCGATAAGGTGATAATTCGCCTAATTGATTTTTTTTCCCTATCTTTAGTCGTAACAGAGCTATGGTGAAATGATAAAATGGGGGAGGGGATTGAAAGTGGCATTTTAGTTCATAACTTCTAAAAATTTGTAGCTATCAAAAATGTTTCAATACAAAAGTTGTTTATTATAAAGAGGCAATAATTCGCCTATGTTAAGTTTTCATTCTATCTTCAATCGTATAGGAATTATGGGAAAATGAAAGTTTCAGTCCCCCACCATTTCCACCCCTTTAGCTGGTAAGCCCATCTACAAATTCGGTCGATATTTTAACAAAAAAAAAACCCATCACTGCAAAAATAGGTATTGTTCCACAAGAATATATAATATGCATTTTAACAATCAGACAACAAAAGCCTACCTTTACCCCCTTCCCCCCCACTTTTCCTATTTTCTGTCAATAATCAGTATATTTTATCAAGATTCCAAGACTCTTCTCCCAAATAACACTTTTTTTCCCTCCCAGAAACAATTTCGAAGGATTGCATGATGTCAAACACAATGGTATCAATGCATTAAATAAGAAAATAAATTTTAAAGAATATTAATATAAAGATTTTTATAAAGTATTGATGCTTTGATTAATTTAATTTCATAAGGACTGAATTTTGTTTTAGTTTTTCACAAAGTATAAAGTGTATAAAAATTACCAGCAGTGCCTTGCATGAAAAATCCAATTAATTTCATTTCTTCAACAGCATCCATAGCCAATTTGTCAATTTTACCAGTTATCACATTTATTTCTGTTCCATTTACCTGAAAAAATATACGCAACAATTGAATCACATAGTTCAGAGTGACTTACGAATTTAGAAAGTTGAATATGTAAAACAATTTATTATTAAAATGACGAAAATTGTCCTCATATTACAAATTTTATTGACCAGCGTTTATACAAGCAAAACCTAAGCATTGTTTACGAAAAAAAGGACAAGGTATTTTGCACAACAGCATAAAATCCAAAACCAATACACATTTTGAATTCCAAAGCTGAAATAGAGACTTTGTCCATTAATTAAACTATAAAATACAGTTTCAATCAAAAGATTCACCATACAGCTTTATTTAAATACAGTAAACTCTCGATTATCCGGCATTCAAGTATCCGGAAAGCTCAACTAACCGGAAAAATTAGAAAATGAGTTTTTCTAAAAGTTTTACATATGCGGGCCAAAATTTAGCCCGTTCGTGCCCCTTTTCATTCATGCGGACAATTTATTTCTGGGATGCAATGTTCGCTCCGCACGGAGGGGCGTAGAAGGAAAAAAAAAAGCAATATACAGTACTGTGACGTACATAGACTTGTTTATGGGGGATTCAAAAGAAAAAGTGAAACCCCACCACCCCAAAAAAATAAAGGTCCTCACTTTTCGCCGAAAAACAAGACCTAAAAACGAAATCGGTAAAAAAAAGCTAAAGGGACAAAATTGATTTAAAAAAAAAAGCTTATGGAGGGTTACTCCAGATTAGTAAGTCTCTTTTCCTTTATTTATTTACCATCCAAATACCGGCAGATGTTGATTCCGATTACGTAATATCACGTGCGGGAGAATTGGAGGCGCGCGTATTCCGCAATACGCGCACAATTATTGCAATCTTCTAAAAGATAATTAGTTTTGATATTCAATCTGGGATTTGTTTATGATCACTTAAAAGAGTTTTATTATGCTTTCTGAGAATATTTTTCAGTTTCATTGGCTATTTTTATATGTTTATATTTTTACAATCTATATATTTACGGTAAAAATTCGGCTACAGATCATATTTTTTTTAAAAATCATCAATGTTAAATTAAAATCTTCATAATATATTATGTAAATACAATGTTATAGAAGATACAGAAGTATTCTTAAAAACTATATTTAATGCACATTTCAAAATGACAAAAACAAATTATTTGGCTGAAAAAATCTTTAAAAAAAAAGGCTACAATCTACCCCCCATTTTTCCCGTCACACTCAACTATCCGGACTTTTCAAGTATCTGGAAATCGGAGTTTCCTGAGCATGCCGGTTAGTTAAGCTTTTACTGTAAATGAAAGATGTTTTGAAAGATAAACATAAAATCTAATTCTACATGTTTCAAAGTATTTACATGCTTATAAAAAAAAAAAAAGCAATTATCATACTTTCCTGATTGCACTCAAAAGAAGGATGAATTTTACACAATAATTCAAAACCATTATTGAAGCAAAAAGAAAATTAAATAATGATACAGAAAAGCATAAACAAATATCACCTAAAAAAACCCTTATATGAGCAACTGGAGCCAACACAGACAAGAGTGAGAAGTACACACTTTTACACATGAAATGATAATGATTAAATATAAATGATATATAAAAATATCAATAAATGATGTCAAATTATTAATAAATGATTTGTAAAATTATTAAATGCACTTATGTATTATGCAACTTAAAATTGGGTAAATGTTTGGAGATTTTTTTTTTTTTTTTTGGATAATAAATGTACCAAAATGTAATGTTGAAGTATTTTTTTTAAATATATTTAAAAGCACCTTTTAAAAATATTATTACCCTAAATTTATTCAGTGAGGCCAAATACCGAATTTTAGTTACATTCCTAATTTAAAAACCATCTAATTATAAACAACAGTGAAAAAGCAGAAAAAATCAATTAACAAAATGGGGCTCAATTTAAATAACTAATTTTAAAAAAATATGGAGAGGAATAGCCAGTGAAATAAGGGTGCTCCTCTGAGCATAACTACTTCAAAAAACACAAGAAAACAGCTATAATGAATTTGACATATATGGGCAATAAAAACAGGACAGTATTTGCCTACTTGGCCCACACAGGCTAAAAGTGATGCTACAACTATAAGATTGGGGATTTCTTTTTTTAAAAAGTATCTCATTGCTTTTACCAAGGACAAAAATCTGCTGTCAGTGCAAGAAGTGCAATCACAAATCATTTAAACATAGCACTGGTTCAAGTGAAAATATTTTCAGCAAAAGGAATTTTTCGAACAAATCTAATCTTCAATAATATTTCAAAAACAATTTAATTTAAAAAAGCCAGGAAGACCAGAATATATTTTTTATAAAATTCACAGAACAAAGACTGATGGTGCAAGTAGAATCCTTTGAATTATTTCAGAAGACTAATTTTAAATCATCAATTTCCAAAGATTTATTTTTCATTATACTACCAATGAAAGACTAAACCTTTGATACAAAAGTGCAGGTAGTGAAAAGTCTGTCTCTCTAAAGCTAAATTCTCAAAATGCTGTCTCAATTTTGAGAATTTAATCATAAAATAGCAGTCAATGTATTATTTAAGAAATAAGCCTAAATAATTTATCTTCTTGGAACAATTTTTTTTTTTTCCTTCTTTTTATAAAGTTTTTCTTTCTTTCCAACCACATGACTTTCTGAATACACCAACTCTAAGTATTTAAATTAAATTAAAGAAAAAATTTTTACGGTAATTTTTCCCATCTCCATCTCAATCATTTGTGTCTCGGCTAATGAAATTGATAAAATGAATTTGAGAAATGTAAGAGATGGAGATTTTTCTTTTCAACATTTAGATTAAGGCAAACCAAAATGAAAGATTTCCTTTTAAGACTTGGATTACAGGAAAGCACTTTTGCCCCTTTTTCAAGTCATTAAATGCTAAGAGCTCTGGCCCCTTTAGACGGCAGGTAGTGGTACCTATTCTTGTCTTCTATCAAAAGCAACCAAGCTATAAAAGCATACATGCCACAATGCAAAAACAACACATAATACTATATACAACATGATTAGAGTCCCAACAAATTAATGTGATGAGAGGAGCGAAATCTGATTGGCTTAATTGTGCAAAGATAAAAATTTTACAGGCAGTATAAATTGTTATATCAGTAAAGGAAGGAATTAAGTTTGAAACTATGATAGACCAGTGGATCCGATCCTATGACAGGAGTATATTTAATTACACACAAAGATATAGTTTTAACTGTTTATGTGATGTAAAAATGAACTAAACAAAGAGGTAAAATAAAATTTTATATCTCTTAGTGTCCCCACATTCTCCTAAAGTGAGCTCTGACTAAAATCTCAATCCAAAATAAGTAATTATATTATTAAACAACTGACTACTGGAAAGAATTTAAAAGTCAAAAAAATTAATACAAATAGATTTTATTCACTTTTCAAAATCAAAGCAAATTCAGATTGCATAAAAAAAAAATAAACAACCTTAAATCAATATATGTATGGCAAGTAAAAAGAATTATGTTTCTGAAAGTATAGTACAATCAAAATTAATACAGAAAAAAAAATAATAATGCTTCAATTTAAAAACTGGAAATATTTATGACACATTGGAAAATAAATTCTTGGTACATGATAACTTTGAATTCAAATAAATTCATGGAATTTTACTTTTAAATATAAAAGTAATATTTTGGAGACAATATGTTTATTCTAGGTGTTAGTCAAAATTAATTATCTCAATCAGTAAGCAAAAAATACATATTTGACAACATACATATTCTTCAACTTTACCTCCAGACAAACATTGGTCATGCTTTAAATTAATTTGACAAAAATTTTCATCCATCATTTACCTCCTCAGCAGAAACTAAGAATTGATCATTATGAATAAAACTAAAATTCAATTATATATTTTATAAAAATTAAATTCAATTATATATATTATTCAAATCTCTAAGTGGAACGGGGGAAGAAAATTTTAGAGTGCTGAAATCATGATTGATACCAAATATCAAAAATATGATTAACATCACATTTTTCAGCATATTTTCTTTTTCAAAAATATTATATTTAGTTGGATTTAAAATAAAACTTTTAATATTGTTCCCAATTAGACATTGCCTATACCTACTTTATGGATACATTTGTAAATAAGGACAGGTAACAAACGGCTAAACCAATAAAATATGTGCAAAAATGTTGAATTTAGAATAAGAAAGTGACTGGCATTTAATGATCATAAATATCAGTCATTTCAATACTCAATTTATATAAAAAATTCATATTCATTATGAACCAAAAAAATAATAACTTTAAAAATGTCACTTTTGTCATGGGGCACTGCCAATATGAGGAGAAAAAAAATTATACAGCAAAATTCAAATACAGATACAAAAATAAATTCAAGTAATTATACTTAACAAATGAAACATTCAAGTCAATAAATAACATTTATAAAGAAAAATAAAATAAAATCTACTGAAAAAAGGATAAATCTCTTACTTTAAATAGGTGATTCAAGAGGGCTCTAGTAGATCGCTTTCCATAATAGGGTATTCCTCTTCCTTTCTTATAGATGTACACATCTCCTGGGTTAGCTTGGATACCTAAAATTAAGAAAAATCTAAAATCTGAGACACTACAACATTGCACATTCTATATTGTTTTCCAGTCAGATAGCATGTGAATACTAGTTAAACTGTGATTCAGAGACTAACACTAGAAAGTTATTTTTACTTGAGAAGCAAATAAAAATGGAAACTCCTGGCACATCTTTCTGACATACAAGGTCAACTTCGGAACAATTCAGGTACTTTTCTGCTAGCTTCACAGCAGCCAAAATGCATGTCAAATTCACTAAATATAACAATACCATGCCACAAAAGGAGAAGTTTTTCATGAACTTTATTACATAAGGTTACTTGCCGCATATTTTGGTGTCTGTTACACTAATGGAGAAATGTGATATTTTGCACTAACATTAAACTTGCTGATAACTACTATCAAGTACCTTAATTTATTATGTAGTATTAAAACTGATTTATTGTGTAGTATTTAAACTGAGAAGGTTAAACGAGTAGCATTTCGCCCCCTACCAAATATGAAGCTTAGATACTTCTACTTTAATTTTAAATATAAACTAGCCGCCTTCGGCAACCAGCTGTTAGCTCGTAATATTAATGGCCTGTGACTACGTTCACAACTTGCGAAAATAAATTGTCAAAATGGCAGTTGTAGAGGCTGAGGCACTTTGCCAAAGTTTTATTTCATGATATATCTTGAAAATGGAGGGCGGTGAGTGGCAGGTGACTCTTGATGACATTTCTAGGTGTCAAAAGCTTCCGTATGAAATAAAAATGATTGTAATTGGTTTAGTGATTAGGACTGGACTAATGACCATCTGGTTTTGCCAAATTATTTTAAATATATAGTTTAGTAGTACTAAAAGGACATAAAGATAAATTTCCAAGAATTATGCTATGAATTATAAATGAAGCACTAGGCATGCTTTAATAATTTTACTTAAAATAAATTAACCAAATCCAATTTAAAAAGGACTACAATCTTTGTCTCGTATGACTCTTTCACATCTTCGTGTGAACTTTGATGAATGATTTTGGTAATCGCTGGTTATCAAACTGGATGATTTGCTGTAAAACCAAATAATTTCCGTTTGATACCCTGTGAGAAACTGTGACCTGATCTTGCAGTTCAATGTTTACAGATGGAAACTTTGTCTTCACCCAATGTAGCAATTAAGGTGAAAAATGTTGCTTAGCTACTCTCATATCAAGCCCAAAACAATATCATGGTTTTGCTGGCATTCGTTACTGAACAGCACCTTTTCAGTTCAGCTAAGTTTTACTGTTCATGGACAAGCCTACTGTCATCTTCTATCATTTCTTCTTAATCCCGGTGGAGAGTACCATTTTGTATAAATCAGGGTCCTGGACAATGAAGAGGCAACAAATCAGACAATCGATACCAGCTAACGAGAGGCAATAGTAACATTAAAATGTGATTTTAGATATGTAACTTCAGGTAAAAACTATAATTTGATTTTCTTTATAATTTTCAGCAACACAATGATTTATTTTAGTAAATTTTTTATAGTGCATGCAAATATAACATTGCATTTAATAATAATTTCATGAAGGCTTTTCCCTGTAAAAAGTCAATAAATGCTGAAACAAAATTTATATAAGTTTAAAGAAATGAATTCCACTAAGACTGAATTAATCTTACTAATGACACCACTTGTCTGAGCAGTATTAATGACATCAGGCAATGCTTCACACACAATACTGTTCTTTTTACGGAGAACTTGGGCAGTTATCTGTAAGAAGAAAATTGAAAAAGTATTAAATAAATGTTAAATTTCATCTCAAATATTTTTAAAAAGGTAAAAAGTTTGAAAAAAAATTATTACAAATTGTAATAAAATATTTCAGTGAGGTTAATTATATGTAAAATATTTTATAGGTCAGACTACCAGGAAAAAGAACTAAAATATTTCAAAATAGAGTGACATTAAACTCCATTTAGAACACCCAAAAGCTCACCTTGAAAAAAATCTGCTTGAGTAACCTAATTCATTTGTCCTTGTCAGTTTTTATGCTTGAATGAAAAGAAAAGAATTTTGGGGAAAAGATAGTCATAGTTATTGAAGCAAAGATTTATCACCTTCAATGATTTAAAACTGGTTTCTAAAGTCACCGATGCACTTTCTTAACTTGTTATATAACATCTTGGAAAAATAACAATGAGATTGCCATTTCATACAAAAAAAAAAATCTGAATTTAGAATAAACTAATCTTTAATGCATCAACATATTTGTTTGAAAGCCACAATTTCAGTCAAACATTTTTTAAAAAATGTTTTTATAATTTCTTAAGCACAGTTAAAAAGTTGAAAGAAGAGAATGGATTCCAATTTTGTTTCCTTTCATAAGCAGCTATATGCATTTATTATAAATATATTAAATTACTAATGATGTTTTCTAAATATTTCAATATTTTTTTATTAACTCAAATATGACTAACTTCTTTTCTTAAAAATGCTGCAAATAAATAATCACTTGGTTTTTCAAATCACACTATTAACCTGAATTTTTCTTCTTTTTTTGTGGTATAAAAGCTCATTTTGATATACAGGAAGAATTACGCTTGGGTTAAGGGCCTACTGAAATTCAATAGAAGGTTGATAAAACTAATAAAATTGATTCTTTGAAATTATAACCTAAAAAATTACTCCTTTATCTTTTTTTTTTTTTAACTGTATGGCATATAAAATAATATCACATTTCACTAAAAATTTTCGTTATACTTTAAGCTTTACTTTCATAAGGTAAATGCTCCAGTAGTGGGCCACTTAAGGGTATTTCCTCAATTATCATCTAAACTTTTGAGAACTTTCACTAATCTATATTTTTTTATGGTTGTCCAAACTTTTATCTAAAATAATAATCATCTGAAATATCAAAATAATTGTAATATAATTTTTTAAAAATTAAAAACTTAGATCACTCCTATGCACCAGAAGTGGGCATAGCAAACTTTTGATGTACCAGTAGTGGGCATACCAAAAGTGGGCCACTCAGAATTGTCAATTGTGCCAAAGAAAAAAGAATAAAATCATTATATAGAGTAATAATAACAATGCATTAACATTATACACTATAAAAAATGTAATAAAAATGGCTTGATATAGGTGAAATCTTTTATTTGTAGATTCTAGTCATATGAGATTTGCATTTTTTCTCTAACAGCCAATTTTTTATTAAAGGTATATGCTAATTATCGATCTTTCATTTTAATTTCCGTTTGGGACATTATGGATATTAAATCTTGATATTTTATGTTGAATAAATCTTTTTTTTTTCTTTTATCATCTTGCCCCTGCAGCCACAAAAGAGCCCTTTTAAATGGTGATGGAATATTTTTCAATGGTCCAGCAATGTGATAGTTATTATTGTCTGCCTCGTTACAGAGCCCAACTAATTCTTGAATATCAGTCTTTTCCTCAACAGTACTATAAAATATTTATTATTTAAGCAATTGGTCAGAATGTTCCATTAGTATACCAGTAGTGGGCCATTAGTGTATCAGATGTGGGCCATGTGGCCCACTACTGGTTCTGATAAAAATAAAGCAAATCTAATTAAATAAAAAGACTTTACAACATATAACCTTCTTATTAAACATCACAAAACAGTCTATTTGAGAGAAAGCATGTGCTCCAGTACCAGCCCCCCTAGGCCCACTACTGGAGCATTTAGTAAAACATTGATCCAAAAGTGGGCCACCCTTCACTATCCATAAATTATCAATATTATTTAATTTAAAGATAGTTTATAATACATGCATTATATAATCAAATAATATCAATAACAATTCATTTTAAAAACAAATATAATGTATGCTAAAAAAATAGTTGAATGAAGAGTTACCTCTTAAGGAAATCACTAAGAATGAGCTAAAAATGCTTCTCTCAGAGATCAACTTCAGCAACAAACTTTCTAGCTCCTAACTAAACAGGAAATAAAGGCCTTTGCCTTTGGTATTTAGTTGATAATGGTTTCAGCCTACCAGAGGCAGATCTCTTATTTCATCGGAATGTTGGAATTTCTTGTTTTTCAACTTAAAAATTCAAGTGGCCCACTACTGGTACACTTACCTTATTTTGACAATCATCATTCCAAATCAATTTGAATTAAATTTAAAGTAAATTACCTTCCATATGAAAAATATTGTGCATTTTAACATAGAATTTAGAAATCTCAGTAAAAAATGAAAAAAAAAAAACCTTTCATTAATCTCATTAAAAAAAACAGTTAACAAACTAATGAAAATATAGCAAACAGAAAATAAACCGAGAAAACAAATGTATTAAATATAATTTTTTTGTAGATATAAAAACTCCTTGTGTTGGTCACATTACTATCTATCAATTTTATAATCCACATTTTGCAATGCACATACGTAGGTCTAGATGCTATTAGATTAATAACCCGCTTTGAAGCTACACAAGTAGGGTTTCTGATTTTGCACCCTTTTTTTTCCTTCCAGAGAACATAAGTCATTCCCGGGAATGCATTAAAATTTGGAAAAATCTAAAAATGAGTTATTTTTAATTGATATCAATAATAATTACACAAAAAAAGATCTTCATAAATTCTATAATTTATATTCCTTTGTATATTGAAATACAAATAAAATATATTAATTATTCATTTTTAAAGTATGATTTAAGAAATCTATGCTTTTATCATTCAACCTAGTTCTAAGCTTTGTAATGAATAACGTGGCAGCAGAAAATGCCCTCTCAACTTCAGCTGATGTTGGAGGAATTGTTTTCAAATCCTCACCCAGTTTTATAATATTTGATGA